>JAUYWG010000047.1:7007180-7037995 GCA_034779775.1 Enteromius afrohamiltoni | reverse complement strand
TAATAAATCTGCAAAAATGTCAACAATTCTGTGTTTTTCTGTCAATATGGGGTGCTGTGTGTACATTAATGAAAAAATGAACTTAATTTTAGCAAATGGTTGCAATATTACAAAGAGTGATAAATTTAAAGGGGTCTGAATACTTTACGCACCCATTATATGGAGGATTTGGATTGTTTGTTATGTCTTTATGTGGACTGAGATGCACTAAAATAAGATTTTACAATTTTGTATTAAAGCATTGAACTGAAAGACGCATATTAACCTTTTATATTATACTGCAACCCTTTCTAAATGTTATTTCAAATTAGCCATGATACACTCTTGGGTTCTTCCAAGGACTGAAAAGGCTTTTACAGCAGTGATTAAATTATTGATATCAACCAAAATATTGTAATATGTGTCAGTTTTCACAGTCCCACTGCATATAAAGAGAGCAAATTTGCCTAATGCTTAAACATTTCAAGGAAACATTGTTTTGACTTGTTGACGCTGTTCTGATTTGATTGAAGGTGGAACTTGATCTGAAAAGTTTGGGAACCACTGCTCTCAACAAACGCAGGACAGCTATGAGTAAGACCATGTGTAAACACTGGGACAAGGCTAAGTTGACTCAACTAAAATTGCCTTGTGGCTGTTATATTCTCTTCTCTTCAAGAAGGTGATTACCATAGAGGAGTGGCTGAATGTAGTGGTGGCATGTCTCAAAGCTTCCTTTGCGTATTTAAGTAAGAATGTAGCTCATCTGGTAGAAGAGACAGTAAACCGGTAAGGCCAGGAGAAAAGTGAAAGATGCAAAAGAACGTGTTTTTGAGGGGCTAATATGTCAGTCAGCTTTTCAAGACCTCCGTGGAAGAACCACTTCTGAGATTATCAGCACTTACTTTATTCTTAAACCAACTTTCTCCAAGAAACATGGCTGTTTGGGTTATCTTACCAATTGTTCTGTGTGCCGTCTCATTCATCGGCTGTTGGACTGTGTGAGTTCATGAAACTTTTTTACTATTTCTCTCAATTTAAATTACAAATTGCAAATGTATTGTCAATTAAGACTCAGATAGAGGTTTTTGTTAGTCTTTTATTACTGATAACATTTGGTATTACTATTATTATTTCTTATATCTCTTGACTGATGATGAGAATACTATATAGATGGATAGATAGATAGACAGATAGATAAATAGATATTACATAGATAAATAGATAGGCATACGTTTAATCATAATTTACGATGTTTTAATCATAATTCATTAATATCTATGTTATGACATTGGTGCTGACGTGTAAATTATTGTTGCATAACCAGCTTAACAACAAATGCAACAACAAGAGGCAGGTAATTTTACTGCTTATGTCATAAGCGTCAAGGTACATTATACTCTGTATATTACTGTTGTCAGGATCAGAAAAACTCAAAGACAAGTCAAGGCTGGTTTTTTTCTGCTCTCTGGAAGGGCAGTCTGATCTAAGACAAATTAGTAATGCTGTACAAACAGGTTCCGGGTTACTTATTAAACTCTGCTAGAGCAAGAATAATAAAAGAACTGTATTGGGTATAATTTTAGTACTTCTTTTTATATTTTTTGGCGTGAATGGAACAAATAGCTAATAATATTAGGCCTGAGTTATCTTAGGGATAATGATTTAAGGATAATACAAGCTTTCGTCACCTTACAAACGGTTGTCAAAAGCAAACTTTATCTGAATTGAACTTCATATTTTGTGAGGAAGTGTCAATTGTGAGCTAGAGCTAAACAGTCATTTTGAAGTAGAACAATTAGTTGGAAACAAGTATTGGATTTCACTCAGTGTAATACATGCCAGTGTAAATAAATCAAAGTGACTCAAAATGACTTTGTTGTAAATGTTGTAAAGAGATCTCTTGTCTTTACAGATACGGACTTGCATTAAGTTTCAACCACGTGTGCTCACTCAATAACTGGTAAAGTGATGAGTTTAGCATTATTTAATAATTTAATATTATTTAATCATTCTGTTATGAGTGTTTCATTATAACTTATTATGTAACAGGGAATACAGAAATTCATGTCAACCAAATGAGACAGGGATTTGCTGCACGCTGGAAAATGTTCCCACCATAAGGTTTTCAAAACACATTACCTCTAAAACACCTATTTTCTGTTTCATAATCCAAAGGGATGACAGGCATTTTCTGCTTATTTTGTAGCACAAGTGGAACAAACTTTCCAGAAAACTCTCTTTTCACAGCAACAATCAACGCTGGTTCATTTTTGTGTGGGTTTTCAGTTTATGTTTTCACAAATGCATTTAATTAAATTAATTATTTTAAGCAATTATTAAATTGCTTAATTATTTTTATCACCAGTGGTGGTGAATTGTATTGTGGTTTAACCAGAGAAAGTCTGTGTAATACTAAATCTTCTCTTTGTGTCCGCACAGTTCTGATTTTTTGCGTTTTTCATCATGCACACATTCTGGACAGGAACAGTGTTCATTCTCTTCTCAGTAAGATTGCAATGATTTTAGGCTGTGTGGTGTCTGTGGGCGCTTTCATGGCAGGGAACTGCAATGTAAGTACAAATACTCTTCAGTAATTTTACTTCATGCTTGTATAAGCGCTGACATATTCTTAAAGGAACATTTCAGCCCAAAATGAAAACTTGCTGAAATTTTACTCACCCCCAGGCCATTCAAGATGTAAATGAGTTTGTTTCTTTATAAGAATAGATTTGGGGAAATTCAGGTTTACATCACTTGCTCATCAATGGATCCTCTGCAGTGAATGGGTGCCGTCAGAACGAGAGTCCAAACTGCTAATAAAAACATCACAATGATGATCACAATAACAAGTAATCCACATGACTCCAGTCCATCAATTAACATTTTGTGAAGCAAAAAAAGCTATATGTCTGTAATCCGTAATATTGCTTTCTCCAGTGAAAATGTCATCTCATGTGAATCCGGAGAGAAATATGCACAGATCAGTTTGTTTGGGTTTTTTTACGTGATAGGACAACAGAGGCTCAACTGTTTGTTTTTTTTTACTAGAGGAATCATTTTTGTGAATTATTTATTATTATTACAAACTCACTTTTTTATTTTTCATGGTGTTTTTTATCAGCTGTTTGGAATCTAATTCTGACGGCACCCATTCACTGCAGAGGATCCACTGCTGAACAAGTGGTGCAAAATGTTTTTTAAATATGTTCTTTCAGCTGAAATGACCTTAACAAAGTCTAACACATTCCTTATTTCCAGTAGCCTTACTCAGAATAAGAGAGACAAAAATAAGTGTACTTAACCACATATATATGACAACAGGTTGTATGACAACATTCATGTCAAGTCAATCATAGGTGGAGTCACAAAACAAACTCTGTTTCTTGTAGCCATACTCTGTAAATATGACAAACATTCATGATCTTGTGAACATTTACAACTTTACACTTTATCAACTTTAACCTGGTTTTTTTATATATATATATATATATATATCACTGATTTTTTCACAAATTTGTAATTCCGTAGTAATCACTTATCCTGGTTGAAAACGGGATTCTCTCAACATTCTCTTTTGTCATCTACCGTGAAGTACCCTTAACACACTTGGAAATTTTCCATAACACAAAAGTTCTTACAGTTTGTTACATTTTTTAAATGTTTTTTATATTGGTTCAAAAAAGGGCTCTTTTGAGAACAGTTCACTTGAAGGTACCTTTAGAATCCCACAATGGTTGTTAAATCAATGTGAGTGTGTAGTGAAATGATCAAATAGATACAAATAGTTATTGTTTCCTGTGTTTTCTCTCAGCCAGCAGAGCTGGTGTTGCTCCATTACCTGGGTGCTGCTGTGAGCTTTGTGTTTGTGTGTCTGTACATGACCATCCTGACCTCCCTCACTAGTAAATGTACGCTGACTGGATGTGAACGGGTTCTCTATCCTCTACGCATCATCTCCTCATTTATCCAGACTACTGCCACCATCCTCTGTATCCTTTTATGCTCAAAATTCCCAAATATTGCTGTTTTTCCCCCGACACATTGATGATCAATTCTTCTGTTGTACTTATCAGGTTATGTAGGCAATTAAAGGCTTATTATTATGATTTCAATAGGTTAATAATAAAAGTGTTCACTAATGCTTGATCAGAAAATTTAGTCGAGGTCAGTGTTGCGTGATCTATCAGAAATCAGTCTAATATGTTGATATACTGCTGCTAAAAAAAACCTTTTGGGGAGAGTGTGCATTATTTAAAGCTTGTCATGTTTAAAAATGTCACTTTTATTGCTCATATCACTCAATTCTGTCATTTATATTACTCACCCTCACGTCTATCCAAACCTGTGTGCATTTCTTTGCTCTGAGAAGCACAAAGTAAGGTATTTTGGACAATGTTGCTAAGCAGTTTCGGCTCTCATTGTATTTTTTGTCCCTACCTGGTATTGTAACCAACATTCTTCTAAATATCTTCTTTTGTGTTCCACGTACGTTCCGTCAGGCAGGTGTGGAACTACATGAGGGTGAGTCAATGAAGAACTATCCCTTACAGCTAGTTAAAACACATTTGTTATCCCTCCATAACTCTTCCTTCATCAGATGGCATCTTCTTTATCCAGAACGATTACTTCTTCAAGCACATCTCTGCTGTGTTTGAGTGGTTTCTTTGTGTCAATCTGGAGCTCTATGAACTCAGCTACAGCGTGGAATTCTACTTTTTTTCATCATCAATGCTCTCAGTGCTTTTAGCCAAGAAAGAAGAAGAGAAGCCTCTCATTTTGTCTTAATGTTTAATCCATTATGGATCTTAAATTATTTTAAATGTACCCTCATTCAAGCAGCAGGTCTACTCATGGCACTTTTGAAGACTTGTAAAGGGTTTGCACATACTTTTAAAGTTGTAATATAATGTACATACTACTCGAGATACCAAGCACTGGATTTACATTAGAGCACGATACTCTGATTTTTTTCTCAGAGTGGTGCAAAAGGCACTTTCTAAACACCTTTACTATAGGCAAATACCTAACAAATGCAATATTTGACCTCATATCTAGATTTCCTGTGAGTAGCAGTAACTTGGTCAGTGCAAGCTGCTTAAATGATTGTTCAGTGTTTACCTCACACTTTTAATCTAATCACTAAATCCCTTGATAATGTGGAAATCCACTGCTTGCAGGAAATGAGTAATTGTCAGAAATGAAAGTATCATAAGGTCTATGTAGTAAAAGATAAGAGTTAGCCATCCATAGTTACAGGTTTATCTCAAATAAAATTATTTTCCATTATCCCTTATTATTGTGTCTAAATTTCAAGATATGTGAATTCAGCTGAACAGATATGGATAAGTGGACTAAAACGACCTTCTGTATGTTAGAAAGGGGCAGAGAATTACAAAAGTAAAATGCAAATACTATTTGCTGTCAAAGCAAGCAACAAAGGGCTAATTTTGTTGTCTCTGTATGACAGTTTGATGACGTTTTGCAGTCGTACAGGTATAACTCACACCTGCTTAATTGTTGGCATTACTATGACAGACTTTACAGCCTTAGTTTGCATGCATCATGCACAAATCAATTTGACTGTTGAAATTCAGTCTTGTATTTTTTTAAATACTCTAGACATGTACCTCCTGTTGATAAATGCCTACTAGAAAAGTTCCCTGCATGCGAGTTCCCCTTTGACATTGTAATGTCCAGCAGGATGTTACCACATATACGCCGGCATATAAAAAGTCAAGAGTGGTGTACAGTAATTCAACATAAGCACACACACTTGAAACACCTGTTCGGTGTAATTCTGACACACCCATTGTGTTTAACTAAAACTATTCTTGCATGCAGTAATTCGCTTGAGCGGGTGAAGCTGCAACTCTATCGTTTATTGTTATCTTTCAGGATGGGGCGATCATTCTTTGCATGATTTAGACTTCCAGAACAGGGAGGGGAAATACAAGACAGCTTGTTCAAACTTTTGAACTTTCAAAGTCAGAGTGGAGGAGTGACTTTGTTTGGAAAGGTTATGTACTTATACTGCTAAAGACACTGATGCAGCTGTGGACTTTGGACCTGTGCTAAAGAACAGCTTTGAAATGAGTCAACCTGGAAACCAGTTAGCATTTTTGCACTTAAGGTTATGTTGCCCCAAAATCTAGCGTGCGTGGCAAACACGAGCTCAAGATATTTACACCTTTTATTCTATCAACACGAAATGCTTTAGCAATACCCAGCTTCTTTTGAAGTTTTTAAGAAGTTTGTCAGGAACTTTAAACATCTTCACACCAAACAGAAAAACTCTTCTACTCACTTGTCCACATTTACAGTTTTGTTTAAAACCGTGCTCTTGCAAACTAGACTGAAAGAGTTGACTAAAGCTTAGTGATGGGGGTAACTTTAAAGCTTTGCAGCCCATGATGTAGTTTCTTTATGGCAGTATTTTAGTTCTTTTTAACTCCTGGTGACTGCATTTAGGTTGTGTTTAATCTATAAAAGCTGTGCTTATTTGTGACGATCATCTTAATGAGTCAAATGTTTTGTTATTTATTATGTTTATTAGTCTCTTCTGCAACAATCTAAAAGCAAATAGAAAACCACCGTGATGCTACACGACCATCTATTGTTTACCTTTTTATCATCTGAATAACCTTGTTAAACAGAAAGGTACTTCAGTTATTGCAGGTTCTTTATGGAACCTTTAAGACAGAAAAGTTCCTTCTATGGCAGTGGTGCCCAATCCTGCTCAATGGACTCTCATGCATAGTTCAGCTCCAACTTTAATCAAACACACCTGAAACAACTAATTATGGGTCTTCTGTATCGCTTGATCAGAGCTGGAACTGAACTTGGCAGAACAGTCAATGCTAGGAGCAGGATTGGGCACCCCTGTTCTATGGCACCGTGAAGCACCTTTATTTTTAAATAAAGGTCATGATGCCTGCAGAACTCCATTAGTTGATTTTAAGTGGTGCTGCTTCCAGTGCCAATTGAAAAGGACACTGGGAAATTTGTTTGTGCTGCTGATGACAACTTAATTTAACTTTCAGGTAGGTGTGAACTCAAGAGAATAAAGAAACAGGAAATAAAATTCAAATGTTAATGCAAAGCACATAACCTTTACTTTGAAATAAGGTAATATACATCCTGGAATTACAGATAATAAAGATACATTATGAGCAAAATAAATTCACAATGAATATCCTCTCTTTTTTCACTGATCCAAAGATAGGGGCAAACTAGAAAATGTCTACAGTATCAACGAGGGGGAAAAAGTGGTAGCAAACCTAAAAAGCATGTATGTCCAGGCATTCACTGAATACACTGTAAAAAAAAAAAAAAAAAAAAAAAAAAACAGCAAGCAGTAGTCCACATTGCCAATAACCTCAAAAAGTAACCAGAAGAAAACAGAAGTTTGATTTTTTATGGTGTCACACTACATAGTTCAACTGCAATGCATATATCATAAATAGACGAAGGGGAGGAACACAACTGTTAGATAGTTCTACAAGCAAGATGCCACAATTCCAGCATAGCTGAAACAATAAATGACCACTCGTCCAAATTCCAAACTTGGAGCGCGAGCGAAGAGTAATCCTTTACAAACCTTTAAGATAGTCAGTCTGCAGGCGCCTCTGCAATCACTTCTCATGCCAAACACCTCCAACCAAAGCATGTTAAAACAGTTTGGGCCCTTAAAACGTCCGTGTGGATTTAGTTGTGGCTTTATTTGTTCGTCTGACGGTGAGAATCACTTCACGGTGTGTCGCGTGAGAGAAAGAAAGGTTAAAGCAAAGAACGGTATGTCTCTTATCTAAGCCTTAGAACCTCTTCAGCTAGGTAAGTCTGGATTAGTCCTTTAAACGACTAAATGATATCATTAACATCTAGCTCAACTTGTATAGCTTTAGCTGATGTGGTCCTCTCTCAGGTCTAAACAAGCAGGCGTCCTCTGATCCACACGGTAACGGTGCTGATCATTTCAGGCTGGAGAGCACTACATTTACATATGATTTTTTTTTCTTTTCTTAAAAAGGAAGGACACTACAGTAGTTGACAACTCAAAAGTATTAATGTGACGCGAATTTGAAATTTTATAAACCTACAATGAGTTGAAATGAGTTTTCTTCAAACTGAATACATGTTCTTTGTTGTAGAACCACTTTTGCTAGAGGTGTCGTCATGTGACTGGTATCCGATGAGGGTTTTGATTGGGAGACTCAAACGCTCTTTGTATTGTTGCCTGAAGGGGAAGAAAAGATTTCATGATCACAGTGAAGTAATGGCTAGATATCAGCATATTCACATTGAATCAGTTCTTATTTGTACTTTAAATTCCTTCATGTGTTGTGTCTTTGATTGGACTGTACAAAGCAAGCAACGTACCCTATCGTCATGATAGCGTCCCTGTTTTGGCAGTTGCCCGTCCAGATGGCTATTTTATCCCCCTTTGGCCTGACATTGACCACAGCTCCACACACATCTTCGCTGGCCTCATCAAAGGACTCTCCAATTAAACACAACAGCTGCAAACAACACAGTCAATATGAACCGAGCCGTCCACTAATCCATGTGATAACACGAGCATGCAAAAAATAAAAAAGCTAAAGTCTTACCGTCTCCATCCAGTAGCGGTCAAGGTCATTGTGTCGTTGCTGTTTGCTGAGGGTCATTAACCACCTTCCACCGAGTTTATTCCTGTCATCCTCCCACATGGGTTTGATACCATCCTGAGACATACAAATTAATCTAAATAGCAGTCACTTTTAAATAAACAGATAATTAAATCAGCAGTCACATGACTGTCAGAGTGATGCTGACAGAAATTCAGAAAACTTGCAATAAAAAGCTTTGTTAATTATCAACCAGAATTCAGTTTGGCCATATACACACACTTCCTGATCTTACCTTAAATAAACAGTAGTCGCAGCCAAATCCAAGCTTACTGGGCTGCTGTATGTGATTGTATAATCTGAAAAGTCAAAGGAAACAGTGTCAAGTCAAATTCATCATAATTTGCCATTCAAATGTTCAAGACTGCTTTGTAAGATTAAAAAAGGAGATGATAATGTGACTTCAGTATATGACGAGGGAAAAACACTTACGCCCAGAAATCTTCCACGGTGTCAAACTTGGAGATGAGACGCAGATTTTCTGTCCAACTTTTGCTCTTGTCATTTTTGAAATACCAGAGAGCCCATCTGCAGAGTCACAAATAAGCACAATGAGCACAGGTCTCTTTGGGTCACTCATATAACATTCATGCAGAAGCTCTCAGAGAGATGACTCATACTGTCCTGTTAACCAATGGAAAACCATGGCTGCTCTACAAAAATGTGAATGTATGCACTGATCGTGATTCTCTGAACAGATCGTAAACGGCTGAAATGATGATGCCAAAACTAGTTCTTACGATAAATCATTGGAGTTGTCATTAAAGCTAATACATAGTCATTCTCAAATCAATGTCTTTTTCCAGGATTTAAAAAGATGCAAACACTAAGATTTTGCAAAGACTCGTTCAAATTGATCAAAAGTGACAGTAAAGACATTTATGATGTTACAAAAGATTCCCATTTCAAAAAATGCTTTTGAGCTTTCCATTCACTAAAGAATCCTTTCATTTAGCAGCACAATGGTGTTCAACATTGATAAGAAACCTTCATGTGTAAGGATCATGAAGTGGAGTAACGATGCCTAGAGGAATAAAATACATTTTTAAATATATTAAAATAAAAACAATTATTTTAACCGGTAATAGTATTCCACAATATTTACAATAAGCATTTTCTCTGAATTTTGATCACCTAATTGCAGCCTTGGTGAGCATAAGAAACCTTTTGCAAAAGCACCTAGTGCAGGGGTCATCAAACTTGATCCTGGAGGGCTCTGCAGAGTTTAGCTCCAACTCGCCTAAACACACCTGCCTGGACGTTTCAAGTTTACCAAGAGCTTGATTAGCTGCTTCAGGTGTTAGATTAGGGCCGGAGCTAACCTCTGCAGGACACCGGCCCTCCAGGACCGAACTTGGTGACCCCTGATCTAGTGCACAAAAGAACAAAAGTGTATTTTCACCTTTAACAATGTCTCCCTCTATCCAGAAGAATAAAAGAAAAAGGGTATAGAAACAACGCAGCTCCACTAAACAAAAACTGCTATTGTTATCGGTCATATAATAAGAGGTTGATGAAGCCAGCAGAGAGAACTGGGGATCTGACATATGCACCCTGTCACCGATACTGCAGGGTTATCTGTACTGTAGCCTTGACCTGAGGTGAACTTTGAACTTTTGATTACCTATCTACAGACTGAAATGAAGCATAAATGCTGCATGGTACCATAAATGCTGAAATGTGAATGCTACTGTGTAATCTAGTTTTTGGCAGACTGAAAGACAGGTCCTCACAGATCTAAATATCACAGGAATAAGCCACGGCAGTGAAAAGGCAGAAAGCACTGGAACGAGACAGCTCAACATGTGAGCTCAGCACTTCCTGCTGCATGCTGGCGGACTGCCACTGCATCGCTCGCATGACTTTTGAGCTCAGAATGACACTAAACACTACTGCCTGCCACCTAAAATCTAAGTCTCTGCACACCATGTCATGCAAGACTAGAATTAGACTAGATCTTCTTAATACGTTCCACGCCAAAAAACTGAAGCCAAATACAATCTGCTTTATATTTACAGTGACTCGCAAGTGCAATTACAGATACTGTTGAAATGTTTGGGGTCCTCAAGATTTCCTTATTCCTTGGTCATTTAGATGAGCAAGGCTGCAACCCCAAATAAATAATAATACTGTGAATTATTATTCATATTTTTTAATTAACTTATTTTTTAGCAACCATCCCTTCAGTGTCACATGACCCTTTGGAAACAATTCTTAATAATGCTGAAAACAGCGGCACTGTTTAAAAAGAATCAGTTCCAAAGAACAGCATTTATTTGAAATAGAAAATATATCTTTAATGATATACATCCTGGCTGAATAGACATTCATTTATTTATTTATAAATAATAGTAATACATTTTACTGATCCCATAACTAGCTTTAGACTATCAGCACTGACCAATTTTCTAAGCAGTATTTATTAAAAAATTTGATCTGTTAATTCCGGTTTCAGTTCAGTTTTTTTTAATGCTCCTCATATTTATCATTTAACAAAGGGGGACTGAATTAAGTCATCTGTGCCGACTACAGCATGTTACCGATGTGTTTCATTGGGAACATCACATAAAACTACACACAGAGAAATGAATTTACCTGTTTTGCAAAGGGTGTTTGATGTACTGTTCAGGACTCGTCACAGGAGCTGTAGGACTATCAGCACGGCCTTCTTCATTTTCAGTTCCTCGCTACATAAAGACAAAACAAAGAACAACTTGATTTCCAGTAATTCAGCAAGTTTTGCTTCACAAAAAGCGACAGAGCAAACTATTTTACAACTCCTAGATAACCCCATGCTTTTCCGTGATGGAAGGAAAACTGATCACTGAAACTTCAGTGTCTTTCCACACAAATACCCCAACAATCACCTCAACGCAAGTCGTGACACCTTAAACTGACCTACAGACCAGCCTGGCTTCACTGCTAAAGGTGCTCAAGGATAATCTGAGCTCTCTGGATAAGCAAGTGAGCAAAAATACTAAATGGAAACAGCTGCTGAAATAGAAAACTATTAGCTCTTAAAGCCCTGATCAGACTAAATGCACCAAGACACCTAGCTCGACTACAGCATGTTCTACATTCAGTGTAGATCTGATCACACTATAGAGTTAGTAACTCGAATTTCCAGTTCAATTTGGAGTCATACACCCTCTACTGTCGGCTACGGTGTAAGCTTCTCGAAACACATGCTCCGTTATTTAAGCGATCAGTGACTTTCGTTTTATTCACGGAGTCAAACTACGCGGTTACGGAGTAGTGCTCACTGAAACGTCACATTTTCATTGAAATTATTAATTATGAAGCGTATTAAGCAGCCACGACTGAGCGAGCTAGCCGATCACTGTTAGCCATGAACACACGTGTCCAGATGTCTGGAGACCTGATCCCATCACGTCGAGCCCAGAGAAAACCCGTCACCATCAACCACAAGAGCGTTAGGGTACCATTCCGCGGATTCGAAATGCCCCGTTAACGGGTGCGAGGACTGATGAATTGCCGTTGTCCGGACCCTCCCTGTCTCTAAAGTCACCAGCAGCAGTGCCGCCCCGAAACCCCCTCGAATGCATGAAGGACACCTCCAGCTTTTAACAGTGCCGCTCACGGTTTCAACATATCCCGCAGACAACACAACAGACGCCGCTTTACCATTTCCAGTCGGTGGGAAGCCCTAAATGGAAGAAACCCGCTCCCTCTTACCGGCTCCGAAGTCGCCATCTTGCCTGTGAAAATTCTTCTGACCGTTGGACGCTGCTGCGTCACGCACGCGCTCAGAACCTACGGAAGCTGGCTGGGCTCAAATGCGCTGGACGCGGGAGACAAAAACGCTATTTTGAAACAGACGTATAAAGTCAAGAGAAGCTGAAAATGTTACTGCGTAAGTGTAAGGAAATAATAACAAGGTTTGTTTCTTACAAATAAAATAAGGTTCAAAATAATTCAAAATGACTGCTTGTGATTGTAACTAAAATTAGCTATGTTAAAGTATACTTCCTTTCATTTTTAATTGCATTACAATAATGCAAGTAAATAATTTAACAGTAAAATGAATCTAAAGCTTTACTTAGGCTAACAAAACGTATATTTTTCTGTTATTTCAGGGGTAATCACCTGGATATGTTTTTGTAGGCTATGACTCATTCATACCTTTTAGCAATTTCCTTGTAAGTGAATGTCCAAATGAGCTGGAAATAACACGGTAGCTACATTTTAGGCTAAAAAATAGCAATATCTCCAAAAATAACAACAAACTATAACTTTCATATTATGTCTCGTTAAAGTAATTCAACATAAATAGGCCTACTATTGAATATCAGTGGCATGGGAAGAGTGGTTTTGTTCATTAAACCAGGTCTGCTTCAGAATGTGTATTCCAGTCCAGACTGCAAAAAGAGGCTTGGATTTGTGACTTCAGGCTAAAGCACTCCAAACTCCTACACAGGATCCACTTGCTTTTAGCAGGAGTTGTGCACACCCTATCCTTCCCCACTCGTGTCCTGCTGACCTCCAGAAATCACACAGCTGCTCTTTAGAAGTGACTCTTGCTGGCGGTGCTTTCACTCTAGTGGTAGCATGAGACGGCTTATCTAGGATGGTACATCAATGTGAGTTGTGGCAAGAAGTTTTGCTGTGTCTTTCAGCGTAGTGTCCAGAGCATGGAGAAGCTACCAGGAGACAGGCCAGTACATCAGGAGACGTGGAGGATGACAACAACCCAGCAGCAGGACCGCTACCTCCACCTTTGTGCAAGGAGGAACAGGAGGAGCACTGCCAGAGCCCTGCAAAATGACCTCCAGCAGGCCTCAAATGTGCATGTTTCTGCTCAAACGGTCAGAAATAGACTCCATGAGGGTGGTATGAGGGCCCGACGTCCACAGGTGGGGGTTGTGCTTACAGCCCAACACCTTGCAGGACGTTTGGCATTTGCCAGAGAACACCAAGATTGGCAAATTGGGCACTGGCTCCCTGTGCTCTTCACAGATAAGATGAGTCTGGAGACGCTGTGGAGAACGTTCTGCTGCCTGCTTTCATCTGTGAAGAGCACGGCGCTCATCTTGGTGTTCTCTGGCAAAAATTGGAGTTACATTGTGTTGTTTAAGTGTTCCCTTTATTTTTTTGAGCAGTGTATATTTCAAATAAAAGCTCTTGAGCTCTTTCTGCTGGCAAGACTTTGTGTACTGATTATAATTGTTCATAATAAAAACTGTCATCCATGAGTGCACCATTTTTTTGTTATGAACAATTATAAAATTAGTAGAAAAAGTCATATAAAAGTATGGTAACATTTTGTTTTGGCCCTCCTTTAAAGTGAAACGTCACTTATGCCTTTTTGGTTCTCACCCCTCAATATACACAAGCAGTGCATTAGTTCGTTTGTCAATTTTTGCCCATAGAGGGCACTAGAAACTGTTGATTTTGAAATGCACTACTCTTGCTGGAGTTATGGTGTACGCTTGGAGAACATGCTCCTGATAAACTATGAGAGCCGAAGGCTCTAAATCTGGTGTCATATCATAATCATCTAAGGCAATCAGGCCATAATTCATCATGCAATCAATTGAGTATAAGTGACACTTTATGTGTTGATTTAAAACCTTTTATAGCTAACAGTATATTCTCCCAAATTCTAGGTCATTTAATTTTTCTGCCAGTAAAATAACTTTTTATGACAACATAGTGTACTACGTCATACAATTTCCTGAACACATTGGACAAACATGAGCCAAATAAATTTTTTAGCATGCTCCAAACTGACTTGTACATATTATAAAATATATGTGGGATTGAAATGCGGAGTATGCTCGATGAATTGGTACTACATGACTTTTCTTATACTTTATATACTATGTCCTGTGTCAAATGTATTAAACAGACAGCAATGTGTTTGAGCTGTGAATTTGATACATACAGTAGAAAAATCATTAAAATAAAAAAAATAAAAAACTCCACATGTACTGTACAGCTACTGTGCATTTTATTTTCTAAAAGAAAAATCTCAAAAGCTGGTGTTTCTTTCCTTGACATATCACAAAATGTCACAAAATAAACAAGTCTTCAAGTCATCATATGTTTTTGTTTGTTTTGTAGGTAAAAGGAGGTTTAAAATCCCACATTATAACAGTGCCCATAATGGCTTACATTCATACTTAAAGCTAAAGTGTGTAATTTTTTTAAATGTTAAAATAACTCATTCAGATAAAAAAAGAAAACAAGCCAATAGTAGGTATTATTCCCCAGACGTGTAACATCTGCATCTCTGAGCTGCAATCAAATTACTGCTTGAGACAGGTCTAGCACAACAGTATTGGATCAATTTGCCAGATAATAGTCATTATTATCAATGCAGTTTTGTTTGATGATGCCAGTGGAGTAGAAATTACACACTTCAGCTTTCATTCAACATATACAGAAGAGAACTGTCAAACTGATAATATACATGAAGATGCTGTAAGGGAAACATTTCCATTTTACAAAACATAACCAAAAGTAAATAAAAATTTGGGAGAATTTAACTGGAAGACAATCCAAAAACTGTAGATGCTTGTGTCCAGAGTTACATGGGCAGAGACCTGAGAAAAGAGGGGAAATACAACAAAAAAAAGAGAGGAAAAACATGCAAGAAATGTGTAATGTGAATATATTAGCGTTAAAAGGAATGTAACAAATTGTTTACTTTAGGAACTTTTTTTTTTTTTTTTTTTTTAATCAGAATGTTGCAATGAGAGCCATATTTAATCATCTGAACTCAAATAAGATCACATGAGCCAAATCTAACAAAATGAGTTTATGGTATCATAAATCTACTGTAATTTACACAGAAATGCAGTTTTTTGAACCAGCGACACAAAAACCAACCCATAATTCACATAAAACAAGAGCTTGGAAAACAATAGCTTAGAAAAATGCATAAAATCAGTGAGCGTTGAATCGAATTGCATTGGTAATTCCCTTAGGCTATTTGATGTTCATAGTACTGGCATTTCAATGTCAGTCAATTACCATCAGGGGACTGTGAGGTCATAGTATTATTTGTGCCACATAAAGTCAAGAGGAAAAACACATGATAATATAGCATGATCTAATGATATTCAAGCTGAGTAAAACATTTAGCACCGGCCAAAAAGAAAGATCCAGAACTAGTGCATTGAGATTTGTCAATGCCCAGGGTACTCTTGTACTATATGAACAAGCACCAACGATGAGCACTTTCCCTGAGCTATATACAAACTCAGCTCAGGGGTACAATATCATCTTCGATTATAATACATGACAGTTTTAAAAACAACCGTATCATTGTTCAGCACAAATAGATTTAACTGAAGAGACAGTAGCGTGAACGTACCCATGCCACTCTGACTTCAAGTTCCCCAAAATATAGGTTCACATTGGGTTTCTGTTGAGCTTTTCTATCTTTGTAGCAGTTAAAACACATGTTCATAGACTGTGAAAAATTTCTCACAACCTAAATGACAAGATGTTGTTTCAAGTGCTGAAGTACAGCATTTTGGGTGTACAATGGTTTTGAACACTGACGTACACTCTTTAGCACCATAAAGATGAAATTAACAAGACATTTCATAGCCGTAGGTTCACTTTAAACCTCATGTAAGAGTAATGTAAACCTTTCCTTTGAGCCAATATCTTAACATCTGCAATTACGAAGTCATAAAATTGTTTTTTATTCAATGCAGCGAAATAAAACCAAACGTACTTGAGTATAAAAATAAACCGACACTGATCCACCCCAGCCCTCGCACCAATAAGTGATTGATTTAAAATAAAAATGAACTATGTAACAATAAAAATAGATTAAATGACATCTCAGGAGGTGTCATGGGATCTCTTTAGAAGCACCAGTGAAAAACATACAGTAAATTTTTTTAAACATAACACGCTTGAATTGTATAAAATGATTAAGCTTTTTCAAGTCATGTTTCAGCCTCTTTGGGATTTAAAAAAAATAAAAAAATCAAGAATTGGGACCAAATAATATAACATTTTACATAAGTGCCAGAAATGAACCAGTTTGGACACGCTGTCGAAATGCAGCATAAAAACCTTCCATGATTATTGCTTAAGTATGCAAAGTTTTATAATCATGACACCAAAATCGTGAGAATAGATACTTGATGACAACAAAGCCAAACGTGCATAATGAAAACCTCAAATGTCAAGTTGGTCTGAAGATACAAAGTGCTTTTTGAAAGGATGTCCATGTCTAACAGTGTTGGGGAAAGTAACTTTTAAAAGTAATGCACTACGGTATTGCATTACTCCACTAAATAACTAATTACATTAGTTACTTTTTATGAGAAGTAATGCATTTTGTGTTACTTTTTGTCAGCTATGCTAGGCTGGCTAACAAAAACCTCAAAAGTTATATTTTTGGCAACTGTAAACGCCATTTCACGTCAGAAGTGAAATTAATAAGCCTATGTTCTCTAAACAAGGGGACAGTATATGACATATTTTTTTATTACTTTACTAGTTACTTGAAAAAAGTAATCTGCTTATGCGACTTGTAATGCATTACCCCCAACAATGCCGAAACATTGCACCTTCATACCAATACGAATATCCAGATTTCCTATAATGACCCATGTGTGGTTCATATTGGTCATTTAACCTTACTGCTACAATGGCACCATAAAATAGCAACTACTGAGTGTCAGACAAGACAGCACCCAAGGCTGAGAGGAAAATATAGAATTCACATTTGACAATGTCAATTCGGAGTGTTTACTACACACGTCATTTAAAGGATGACATACTCCTATTGCAGTAAACAAGCTTGGACCAGAAATTAAATTACAAAATAGTCTTGAAAATGATCAGAATAAATAATCACATCTTCTATGCACTAATTTCATCTATATGTATAAAACCAGTTTTATAACATCTGTTCTGAGCACCATCTCTTTACAATAAAAAAAAAAAAACACAGACATACACACCAAAACTCACAGTTAAAAACCCACAAATGGTAGTCTATTTCTTCGGAAAAGCTGAGATGAAGAGCACAACTGAAGAAGAGCACACGTTAAAAAAAAGGGCATGAAAGGATGAGAACTAGCTGAGGTAAGGCATTAGCTAGACAAGCACAGAGAATTTCACGTCCAGCGGTTGTAAGGCCCAGTGACGTGCGTGAGGGAGTAGGGTGCTGACATGACAACGCCGTCACGGGGAACTGTTAGCGATTGACGGGTGGGAACCTGAAGCTTGTGTCTCTCGTCCGGATAAGTCTCGTTTTCGCTCTCCGTATCCGAATCCCTCTCCTTCGAACTGTTGTTGAGTCCCAGGCGCTCTGCTTCCGCTTTCTCCCTGGCTTTCTCGGCCATTTTGGCCTCCCACTGTTGCAGGCCGTGGCCGGGAGCATTCAAGCTCTTGTGCTGGTAGAAGACCAGGGAGACGCGGGTCGGGTGCATACGGTTGGGGCGCAAGATGGGAGTAGTGGCGTGCAGTTCCCGTCGAGCGCACTCGATCAGGATGGAGCCGTGGGAAGGAGCCACCGCTACCCCGCCGATGTTCCCGTCCAGGAAATTGTGCTCGCTGTCTGACCACAGTTCCTTCACTTTACCCACCTCTGGGGTAACTGGAGAGTTGCGGTGGTCCTCCAGGTTCAAGCGGCTGTGGAGACCCTCGGCCGTGGGCGGGGAGAGCGGGGTGGGAGCTGCACTGCCCTGGAAGCACTGCGGCTCCTCAGGCTCGGATTTGAACAAGGGAGAGCATTTCGAATTCATTCTCAGAGGGTCACATGGATACGGTTCAGACATCTGCCTGATGGTCTCGAGTCCATGTCTAGGAGAAGGAGAATCACTGCTGTGGCCCGCTCCTCTTGAGGGATCATGCGGTTGAGGGTGTGTGGAGGCCACAGGAGGAGTGCGGGACGTGTTACTCTGAACAGTAGAGCGCAAGTCTGATAATTGGTCTCCGGTGCCTGGGACACCTGATAAGTGCATGCTGGAACTTAAATTACGAATATCCTTTTCCAAACATGGTGAATGTTCAACAGAGGTTTGTTTAAAACCTGTGGGCAAAATAATAATAATGTAAATTAGAGAAGTCCCCATACGATTCTTGGAATACACCAGCCCCTACTTTATGATCTATTCTCAGAAAAAATGTAGGTTTCATTTTATAATGGCCACACACACGTTGTATGTTTAAGGAGCGTTGGGCTGCTCACGTTACTGAGGAGCACGACCACAAGATGCACAAATGAACACAGATACACAGCCGCTCGCGCAATGGAGGTTACAGAAGCGTCTGCAGAAAAAAGCCAAGTCCTCCAAGATATGGGAGCAATTACAATAAACGCCTCTAAGACAGTAACCTGCACGCTATGCAAAACCAAGCTTTCATGGCACGGCAGTACCACAGTCATGCATGAGCACTTAAAAAGAAAACATGTTGGTGTTCCGGATGGCGAAACATCAGCAGGGTAACGTTAAGTAAAAACTGTATCTCTTCATTGTGTAAACGTTGTATAGTTTAAGTGCTTTTGTTTAAACTGTTTGCTAACTTCGGGACAGTTGCGCTAGATCTGTTCACTTGCTACTCGCTATTGCGCAATCACCACATTAGCAATAGTGATTAGCTCAATGGCGCTACTTTTTATCCGATTAATCGGAAAAATAATCGCCCAATTAATCGATTATCAAAATAATTGTTAGTTGCAGCCCTAGTTGCCATGTCCTCATATTTACAAGTGCTTTTAGGCATGTTGTTTGGTCTTAGCTCATTAAGATATAAAGGCGTTTTATGGAGTTAATAAAGTGGTAAGCTGCAGATATGAGATATATTTGGTGTTATTTTTTTGTGCTTGTTCCTGTTTGATTTTTGTTAGGATTAGACAATATAAGATACTATTTGAAAATCTGTAATCTGAGAGTGGCAAAAATGTAAATATTAAGAAAATCCCTTTAAAATTTAAAAACTGAAAGCTTAAAGGCTTTTAATAAAGGTTTTACTTGGCAATGTCACTAAGAAATACTACACGCCTGGGCACACGCTCATTCCTATAGATTCAATACATAACAAGTATGCAAATCACCATTTAACAAATTAAAGTTTTCGTTTTGTACACAGAGACTTGCACCTTAAAACCCATTTTAAAAAGTTTGCATTTTTAGAGGCCCAAAATCACATTATGTAAACAAATCAGCTTTTAGTTAAAAATGGTGTAAATGCCCCTTAAACCACTTTTTTTTTTTACCATTTCCGCAACCTCCCCAGCACTAGGTATTTTGAATGTTCCTTACACCAAAAACCCTTCCTGAAAACAACATCAAGAAGGTAGCATGCCTTTTAAGAAGGAAGGCTGAGTTGGATATACCTTTAAGATGATCGTTCTTCAATTTCACAGGAGTGCCCTGCTTACTATCCAGGCCGCTTAGTTTCTCAGCATGGGCTCTTTTAGCCTCCATCCTCCTTTTGCGTGCCGATTTGACGGGCTCGGCCAACATTCTCACTTCTCTTGGGAAAGCAGAGAGGACCTGCAGGGCCCCAGATTTTATTTTAGCCCACTGGCCCTGAACATGGCCAAACTCATCGGTGTCAGAGATCTTGTAGAGCGGCAGGACGTGCAGCTGCTCGTCTTCTGGAATGTTCCGCACTGCGCGGTTATCCTCCTTGGTTAAAGTGCATACCTGCAGTTCACACGAGGCCAATATCTCATTTAGCGCGATGTTGTCAGAAAATGAAAAGAGAACGTATTAGAAGGACTAACATTGATGGTGGAAGTGAGACTCACCACAGTGCTTCCATTGGTCATGTTATGTGTGTCTCTGTGAGCATGAGCGCAGAAGTCCACACATGCAGTCACACCAGAGAACGGTCGACCCTCTGTCCTGCCCAGCCGACAGTCCTGCCCCTGCTGCTCCTGCTCCACCTGACAGGTCATAGATCATTTTTATTATTACCATCATTTCTTCACAAATGTTCACAGGGCTCAGTTTGCTATAGAAATAAACATAAAATTAACTTAGCGATATTGTGACAGATTGTGACATTTCGATTATGTAATTCTTACCTGGTTGTGAAAGGCCTCAGGAGCAAGTTTCTTGTACACAGGGGCCAAATCTGATGCCAGGTTCTGCAAGTTTTTCTCCAACTTCTCCTCCTAAACATGAAATCAAACATCACTGAAGTTTGAAAGATGAAATAAAAAGACCATGAAGCATAAATACTCTGCTTTTAAAAAAGGAAAACTAATGCATTTGTGTAGAAGATGCAGCAGAGTATAACACCACTGTAATTCTGGTCCAAACCCGTGAATTGACAGTTCAACGAATCATTGGATCAACAAATTATTTTTTAGAACACTTTTGCATTTGTAAACACTATTGGGTAGGTTTAGGGTTGGGTTTGCTGTAGGGGTTGAGTGATGGTTACCGTGATTTGGATGATCCATGAACTTGGATCAACATGACCGTCCAAAATTATAGACTTATAGACCCCGAATGTATGCCTAATATCATTGGGAAATGATAGCTGATTAACAAGGGTGTAGAATCACCTAAGCCTGATTATAAACAGCCTAGAACAGATATTTCCTGTAAAATTATCCCTCAGATCTGATTGGCTGATTGAAATGTTGTTCCAGGATCAACAAGAATGCTGATTCAGTGTAACAAATATGGGCCAGGGCTAGTATTGAATTCACTGGACATTTCACTTTGAAACTTCTGCGAAATGTGCAGTAAGGTACATAATAACAGAAATGCTGCAGAAATGTATTTAGACACACGTATTTCGAATTAGTCTGGGTTGCGTATTTTGAAACTCATCAAACTTTGGGGATGTTTCGCAAAAATAATTATTTTTAATAATAAATATTCATAAAAAAATTATGTTAACCGTTTTACTTAGTGCCACTAGAGGGCAACAGGTTCAACTAGTTCAGGCAAACAATGTAATTCAGGTACGTTCACACAGGAAACTCTCATAATAACTTTTATAATGGCCACACACACGTTGTATGTTTAAGGAGTGATTCCCGTAAATCAGGGTTTCATGTGTGTACAGAGCAGCACTCGCTCCTGCATTAGTAAAAATTTGGGTGTCTTCAGGAGGGAAGAAGAATTCAGCTGTTTGAAATCTGCCATTTTTTGGATAAAGACTCTTTATTTCCATCAATTTTAACTAGACTATCACTCATAGATGTGACGGGTTTTGTTTATGCTCTGATAAATCTAAATATCGATAATGAAATTTGTTGTCAACGAATGCCGTTATAGATTAGTTGGGCTGCTCACATTACTGAGGAACGCGACCACATTTAAAGCCACTATGGCTTGTTGGCAGGATTTTGAAAACCAGGATGCGATATTTTCATAGCAGAGCACCTCTTCACACATGTCTTGTGGACTCAGAATGTATCTCCTGTGAACCCATCAAGTGCTCACCTCCTCAGGATAGTCTCCCAGCAATCTGAACTTCCGGGGCGTTTTGCTGCGTGCAAACTTGCAGCCATTGAAGTACATACTCCAGGAGCAACCAAACGAAAAAGAGGCACCGCAGGTCTCTGTATCCAGACCCTGACACGCACATGTGCGACTAACAGAAGAGAGGAAGAAGGTAAAGTAAGTTACAGTTAAATAAAATAATATAATATAATATAATATAATAGAGAACTTGATGGTGGTGCGTTTACATGAGTGGAAAATTTATGCATTCAAATTATTAAAACACAGAAAGGGGCAATTTCTTTTTTTGTAATTTCTTTTTCCTTTTTGTAATATTTATTCTGATTTGCCATCACATTAATGCGCTCAATAGATATGTGGGTTATTATTTACAATGCTTAACACTGCAAAAAACAAAAAGAAACCTTTGACACACTGTGAGCAGGTCTGAATATAATAGCGCAATCAATACTCTTTATTCATGTTCACATTTTACTTGAATCGCAATTGTTTTAGTTTAATTGTGCATAGAAATTAGATTTTTTTTGTGTTCATTTTAGTGGCATTTTTGCAACCTTGCTTCTTCATACTCTAGCCTGGTCTTTTCAGCAGTGAATGCACTCTTACAAAATAATGTTGTGAAGGAGTTTAAAGAAAAGTACTCATGCTTCACAAACACTTCATCAAGAACAACCTCCAAATGTTCTTTTGTATTTGTGTGAGGGAGTGTGTACGTGAATCATTCCCACACACTCTGTCCGTATGTCACTTGTGACTCACTCCTCATTGATGGCGCAGCGGCGGCTAGTGGGCGATCCATATTTGCAGAGAGTCTGTGTGAGCTCCTGGTACAGCCTGTCAGCCACACTGCGTGGGATCCCCTCCCAGGCCAGGATGAGAATGACTACCACTGCGTTCTGACAGCAGTGACCAGCACGCTGCCGCACAAGACACAGCAACTTCTCTTCCTCACTTTCTCGACGTATGATCTACAGGATTGAACACATGTGCACACAGTAATGTGAAGAAAAAAAAGCTCTTCGCAGGCGGCTAGTTATTTCATATGTGTCACTCACCCACTTGGCGATTGGGCAACCTTGTGAACTCCGCCCCTCTTTGCCTGTATACACAACAACCTCCACACGGACTGCGTTACCTTTCTGGCCATATCTGTGGTGAAAACACTGCAGTGAGTTGTGTGTCTACAACAGAGGGGTTTTTTAAAAGCTCAACATTTTTTTAATGCGAAGAACCCTCAAATATAACAATCCCTTTGCAATAGACCTCCCTTCACAAAATTTGAAAGTACATTTATTTTGTAAAAAGACTTATTTATACTGTGCACAATTTTTTTTTAATGTGATATTACAAAGACATGTTGTTTCTAAATTTTTTTTAGATTTGTGTCGCTTACTGTTGCCATAATATGTGTGTGTAATGTGTATATTTATACACATGCATTTATATATTTAAGAAAAAAATGTTAAGTTTATATTAAATATATGTATATATTACATAATTTAATTGATTATACATATATACATGTAAACACATTCAAACATGTTAATATTTTGTTTTATTCTGTATTTGTATGTCTTTATATATAAATGATAAATACACACACACACACACACACACACACACATTATTATTTATTATTATTATTTCTATATTATTATTATTTATTTATTTATTTGTTATTTTATACACAAATAATAGTGATAAGCAGAACTATATATACACTGCTCAAAATAAAATAAAGAGAACAACTAAATTAACACATCCTACTGTAGATTAAAGGTAACGGTCCTGCTGTTGGGTTGTTGCCCTCCAACGGCCTCCACCATTGCTCGCATTGATGTGCCATTCTAGATGAGCTGCACTACCTGACCCACTTGTGTGGGTTGTAGACTCCGTCTCATGCTAACACTAGAGTGAAAGCCCCGCCAGCATTCAAAAGTGACCAAAACATCAGCCAGAAAGCATAGGAACTGAGAAGAGTTCTGTGGTCACCACCTGCAGAACCACTACTTCACTGGGGGTGTCTTGCTAATTGCCTATCATTTTTACCTGTTGTCTATTCCATTGGCACAACAGCATGTGAAACTGACTGTCAATCAGTGTTGCTTCCTGAGAGGGCTATGTTTGATTTCACAGAGGTGTGATTGACTTTGTGTTGTTTAAGTGTTCCCTTGATTTTTTTGAGCAGTGTATATATATATATATATATATATATGTTCAATGAAGAACAGATCCATCACAATTCAATATGCAAATAAACTCAAAAAAGAGCACCAATCAGAATTTAGCATTCAAATATTACATCATCATCAGGTGCATCAATATAACCAAAATAGGATTTTTACACTTACATTACAAACTTACATTTGAAAAATCTAATCTAATATCAATATAATGTTTCCTTGCAAACACGTTATGTGTCATACTTTTAATTGTGCAACTTAAGGAAAATAGTATCAACACAACTTAATTCTGCCATAGCTACCGGAGCTCAGTAGTAACCTCTCAACCTCTGTGGTGAGAATCACTCGATGGGCCCCCTGAACCCAGTTATAGGTTTCCTGTTTCAGCTTAAGAGAGCATGAAAGTGTGTTTCTGCTGAAATGCATCTGTGGTTGCTAGTCTGAGAAGAGAAACCTATAGATACATATATACTTATCTGTCAATGTCACAAAATGTTGCACAACAGGGCTCCACTGCCAGTATTTAACTGCCAAACGCACTATATGATTGTGCAATATTAGTTAATAACCTGATAATAATTTATTAATTTGACTGATAGATCAATAGGAATTGCACATTTCAAATAATTATTTTGCCATATTTTGAGACAGGATAGTATAGATGTTATATATTTAGATGTTGGATTGCTTATAAATATGATCCATTATTTATATGATTAAATAATATATTTTTTTATAATTGTGTATTTTAAGTAAATTAATTTACTATTTTCATAAATGTATTATTATTTATTTTATTGAATATTTTATTTAACAAAAAATACTTAATAAATACGAAACAATAATTGTAAAAATTCTACATGAATGTTTAAAACTACACATTAAAATGCATACAAATATTAGTTAAATAAGTTAAATATTATTGCATGTAAACATAGCAAATGAGATCCACTTTACCTGTTCTCCATCATCTCTCTCACAGCTGCTACATTCGGACCAGATCCAAGGTGAGTATAATAAGGGCCCTCCTCTTTCTCAATTACGTGTTCTGTAAAGCGACATTGTGTTTGGAGATGAACTGAAAGAAGTTCTAGCCAACCTTTATTTAAAGTTATGATATGGCAAATAGACTTACCCACACAGTCACAGGAGGGCATCTCTGTGGTTTGTTTAGAAGGGGTGCTGAGGAGATTCTTGGTCGGTGTGTCCAAGAACCTCATCGGAGACTCCAAGAAGCTGTCGATCGTATGCTTGGTAGGAGTCTGTTCTCCAGTGTTCACCATGTCCCCGTTCTCCAAATGTACACCAGATGTGGACAACACTGTAACACCTCCAGACTTCTCCACTTTGTAAAAACCATTTTGATTCATGTGCAAGTGTTGATGATCATTAAAGCCATTGGCTTTAAGATGCATCCCTGGGCTTTGCGGCAAGTCTTTACAGGGTTCACTGGCCATGGTTTGCTGAGGTTGTTGTTTAGCACCATGATTTAGTACATCGTAGGTTTTGGATACCTGAGAAATCATTTGCTGTTCACATTCATGCTTCGGCCACTGACTAGCACCTAGATGGTCAATAGTATGATTGTGAAAGAGTCCGTTTGGTGGCGGCAATGAATGACTTTGAGCTCCATGCCCGTATTTAAAGTGAAAGCCGTTCTGTTTACCAGAACCTAAGATTGTTTCAAAGTGCTCTTTTTTTAAACCGTTGCTGTAGTATAACAACTGCCTGTTCTCATGATGAGCCTCTGCTATGTACTTTTTCAGATCTATCTGCGCTTGGGGAAGAAACGGACTCCTCTTGTGCTGGAACCTCATCTTTTGTTGCGAAATGGCTTTCTGAATGGTGGCCTTGAGTGGGGTTTTCCTGTTGGGCGTCCTCTTGGCCAACGGAATCCTACAATGGTTGCCCTCGATCTCAGCAGCTTTCTTCTTAGACATCCTGGGTTTTGAAGGCGTCATTTTAGGTTTCCTTGGTTTCTTTAAGTGCTGCCCCAAATAATTATGATTGTATTTCATGGTTTGAGTTGGCATACCTTTGGGAGGACTGTTTTCTGAGACTTGCATCTGCCGGGATTCGATCATGAACGCGAGCTGCACCAATTGAGCCGCAACTTCCTCCTCGTCCCTCTTTCTCGAGATTTGAGTCGCTTCTCCATGCTTGTACTTCTTAAAAGTGCCTTCTAACCTGTCTGCTTTACAAAGTGCTTGGCTGTTTCTGTGGTTCTCCGTGGTATAAGATAGCTTTTCACATTCCGAGCTGGCCGCTAGAAGATCCTTCAAGGACAGTTTTCTGGAGGTAGACGCACAATGCTGATTTTGACTTTGGGTGAAGTTGGCTGGCCTGTTCAGAGGGTTGCGGATGACAGATGTCTGTTGCAATGATGAACTGATTACAGAGACCTTGTTAGAGAAAACATCTGAAACTAGTTTCGCCTCTCGAAGAGGTACATGGTCGCCAGACGTTTCTCGCTGAGCGTCCTGACTCTGGTTTTCATTTTCAAAGGGCACTGTTTGTGGGGTAGCTGCCAGTTGGGTCAAGGCCTCAATAGCTATAGCCTGATCAACGCTAATATTCCTATGCTGGACCAGAGACTGGACACAGGGTAAAGATAGTGCAATGTTATCATTCTGAGGAGGTTCCTCTGGGCTTTCTCCTTGATTTAACTGACACTGATATGGTTCTTCTTTCGGCTCAGTTTTTAAAGAGGCATGAGGCCCGTAAAGCCTCTCCTCTAGACGTTTCCTCTCCGTACTGGAGAAGCAGACCACGGCTGCTAGGGTAGACAAAGCATCTTCGTAGCACCCATTGGTCTCTAAGTGCTTTGAGTGCGGGTCATCAATCTCAACCCATTGCTCCTCCAGTTTGATCTTCTTCAGAGGAACCGTCTGTTCTTGAATGGAGTCGGAATCATGACTCATGGATCCATGGAACGTGGCATGCGTCTCGGTGGCATCTACATGTCTCTCAGTGTTTGGTTTCATGTGTTCAGCACCATTATGAGAGGTTAGGGCACTGTTGTGAGAGAGAAGTACATCAGTTGTCCCGGGCTCCTTTCCAGTAGGGGCTGGTAACAAGCCATGCTGGAGAGGCGTGGGAACATCAGGTGGAACATTCTGTGTTAAGGATATGTAATGTGCCTCTTCCTCTGGTGTCGCACAGGTCTCCTCCATCTGCTCTAAGCTCATGCCATTTACTGAGTTTGCCTCTGACTCAACCTGCAGTGGAAAAATATAGAGATGCAAGTTTTGGCTGTGGAACTGGAATTGGTCATCGCAAGTTATGACAGCTGGTGCACAGTGGATCATGGCACAGAACTTGGGGTGATTAAGCAATACATAGAAAACACTTTTTAAAAATCTGAGTGATTAAGCAAAACATCAACTTTTTATGTGTTATATGAGTTACTCACTAGTCTATAGCTTGTATTGGCATAACTATTGAACAACCTGGTTTCTTGCATGTTCATAATAGTTTGTTCACCCCAAATTAAAAACTCTGTTGTTCTCATGTTGTTCCAAACCTATAAGACCTTTGTTCATCTTTGGAACACAACATTTTTTTGCTGAAATTCTCATTTTGGGATAAAAAAAATATATAAAATGTATAATGTATAAAAAGTTATTGTCTCTCAAAAGGAAGAGTCGACTCTGAATCATTGAAACGTGTCATTTTTAAAATTAGTCCCAAGCCTTTCATGTAAACGTCAGCATAAATCATAATCATAAATCCCACTTTATATGTACACAGACAAGGCTTATAAACACTGCAAAGAAAGCGACCAATCACAGAAGGGGTTCGAAAAAATGAATCGTTTGGGAGTCGTTGAACAAATTAGGTAAACATAAATGCATATTATTAGAAAATAGAAGTTTATTTTGAGCTTGTATGCGTCAACCTGTTGTTTAGGACACCCAAAATCAAAATATGATTTTTCATAACCCATAATATGGGAGCTTTAATGAGGGAAATCGAGCCTTCATGGTGGTAAAGATGTATGTGGTTTTATTTTTTTATTACTAAATTTACAGTGCAGAAGTTTATTTTTCTTCCTAAAAATATACATTATTATCGATTTTAGATAAGCACTTTGCCAGCACTTTGTGTTATTGTTTGAGCTACAGCAATGTTGTACACGCAGTTACACATACATGTGCATGCATTTAAAACAATACAAAAATCAATTTGCAAGTGACTACTAAGATACAATTAATCATACTGCATTCAACTGAAAGCCACAATATACCACAATGTGAACATTATTAGTAACACTCATTATGGCCTTGTAATTGTTTTTTCTCACCAGAAAAGAAAAAGTAGGCAATGAAAAGAAAACTTCACAGCATGCCTGCCTTACTGTAACCTAAGTACCTCATAAAACAGTTTTACTACCTGTGTAAAGCAGTGTGCATAAGAAGATTAAATCCTTGCAGGAGTCAGTCCGTCATTGTGTGAGAAACTGGTTTCATGTTTTTTATATAATAAACGCAAGTTAAATGTGTCTCTTAGTGCAGCGTGTAAATTATGGCAGCATATGTGTAGCAATATTCAAAATGCCAATGTATTTCTTATTAAAATTTCCATTTTGCATTAACCCACATGTGCAAAATTTGGTGCTAAAGGAAAATGAAATAATATTATTTACATTTCCCATTTACAACAGTATTTTCTTACAAAATGATCATTTAAATGTTATTTGTACTAAATGCATTTAGACTAACAGTTAGGACACTTGCGATTTAATTTTTAATTCACGGCGTGGGATATTTGTAGCAAAATTCAATGCAGCTTTGAAAATGCATTGCAAATGCATATAACATTTTCCTTTTGCACCAAATTTTGCACATGTGGGTTAATGGAAAATGTAAATTTAAATAAGAAATACATTGCCATTTTGAATATTGCATTGCAAATTGAATATTGCTACACATATGCTTCCATAGTAAATACATTCAGCAGCATCAACAATGTAGTATTGAGGGAAACTCCTTCATGTATCATTAACACTTAGGAGAGGGCTGATGCAACAGAGGGGTCGAAACAAGAGTGAGGCAATAACTTGGCAGTCGCTGCAACTGTTAATACTGCGGGGAATAGGAAGAGAATAGTAATCGGCTCTTCTGATGTTCCCATCCAGTAGTGAAACAAAAGCGGTCGGCATCAGATGCTGAGTGAAACTGCTTTCAATAACAAAGTGGTCTGGATAGGGATCTAATAGGAGGACTTTGTAAATGTGCAGATCTTTTGCTTCCTGCGATACAGAAGCCCAAACTTTTGCTGCTATCGGCAAATCATGCCTGCTTAACATGAGGTCTAATTCAGTAGAAATGTGACAAACACTATGAAAACGAGGGCTGTAAAATAGAAGTAGTTTGTTTGTGCAAATTTGGGGTAAACCTGCAAAGCAAATTCAAAGCTGTTGTTTTTCAGTCAAAACAGCCCTGATAGACATGAGTTTACTCCATCATGTTCTAGGATGGCAGGGGGCTAAAGAGAGTTAAGTGCTTACAACACACAGTTACATATTTCATACATGGATGCTAAAGCTCTCTAAAGTGCTGGTGCATTTATTCCATCTAATTAAACATGAAAATCCGAAGACCAGCTAATTACAGGTCAAATGTAATACTGTGACAGCTTTAGCCTTGTTTACTGGACAATGTAATATAAAAAGTCAAAATGTGCCATGGGGAGCTATCTGCGCACGTAATAAATGTAAAATTGCTGTATTAAAGCGATATGCAACTTGAGAGGCTGTGTGCCACAATGCCTTACACAGTTCAAATCCTGCAAAATCACTTTATTCACTTTAGGCTGGTTATTGTTTATATATTAAATAAGTGGATATGGATAGAAAATATAGATAGAAAGTTGGACTTGTAATCTGAAGGTTGTTAGTTCGGGTCTCAGGTCCGGCATGGACTGTAGGTGAAGGGAGTGAAAGGCTAGTGCTTACTCCATCCTTAATACAACGGCTGAGGTGAGTCCCTTTAGAAAGGCACCGAACCAACCTCAACTGCTCCCTGGGCGCTCCAGCATTGGCTGGCTACTGCTCCAGGTGTGTGTTCACTTTGTGTGTGTGCGCAATTGGATGGGTGAAATGCAGAGCACAAATTTTGAAGTATGGGACAACATACCTAGCCACATGTCACCTCCTTTCCTTTCCTTAATAATGGCAGGAAAAGCAATGTGTGACTCAGTTTTTTGAAACTGAGATTTATACATCATCTGAAAGCAGTATAAATCTAAAGTCTAAAGTGAAAGTAAACAACCAAGAAACAAACACGCCAGTATATTAGATGCGTGCAGCTCTTAAAGGGACAGAACTAAACATGCTGCCGCTTGTCATTAAAGGGATAGTTTACTCAAAAATGATAATTGTCATTATTTACTCACTTTACTATGTTACTATTACTATGTTGTCTCAAACCTGTATCAATTTCCTTCTTGTGCTAAACACAAAATAAGACATTCTGAGTAACCAAACTGTCACACGCACCAGATCACGTGAGGTCACGAGGACCCGGAAGTAACCTCACGCAGGTATATAAACAGGAAGTAGG
>JAUYWG010000047.1:6984360-7007080 GCA_034779775.1 Enteromius afrohamiltoni | reverse complement strand
GCTATTCCGCGTCTGAGTCTTCCATCACGCTACACGGGGACAATCCTCGATCAGTCATCTCTCGTCTGCCTCCGTGATACAAACAGTAGTTGGTCCTCATTGAATTTAATACAATGTTCAACAGAAAAAAGAAACTCATTCAGATAAAAACGAGCTGGAGTAAATGATGGATTTATATAGTGTTTCACCTTTCAATACTGCTGAATACACCTACTCTTCCTGAAAAATAAAAGCACTGTTTGTTTTATCCATATTATGTTTATTTGTAATGTTTATCTATTCGAATAACAAAGATAAAATGAAAATTTTTATCTTTGCTCATTTTTGCCTAATTATCTGCCCTTCTTTATTTTATACTTTGTTACCTTTGAAAGGCTTTGTTTTTATAAAAATTAGTTTATCTGTACTGCTCAGACAACTTGCAAAACAGTAAAATCAATGACAAAGAATCATGATATAATCGTGATATTTCTGAACAAAAAAAATTTTATATGATATTTTTGCATTTAACACCCTCCCCTACCGCTGTAATTTGCAAAATATTCTTAAAAAATTTTGTTTTTTTCTGGGGAAATCATGATTCACGATTTTTATCCCGATTCTTTTATATAAGAATAAGATAAGATATTTTTTCCATATTGCCCACCCCTAACTACTCTTTATTTGACATTATTTTTATTTGCTCTCATGTTCGCTCTGTTTACGTAACGTTAGTTCTGTTAGCTCGGTAATTTAGACAATAGGCTGTTGACAGAGTAATGTTAAAAAGGTTAAAACAATGCTTGTGTAGTTGTGCCGAAGTAATGGCTGTTATGTTATTTTCTTTTCAATAACGTTCCTTGTTACATGTTCATTGCTGAATTTATGGAAAAACACCAACCAATTTTGCATATCCATAATTATTGTAATGGATATTACTAAAGAATACTTAAACTATAGCGTAAATTAGAAGTGTAAAGAAAAAAAAAATTTTTACGCCTATTTTGAATTTTACTCGAATACAAACAGAAATACGAATACTTTCCCCCCTCAACAAATACAAATACCTGTATTTGAAACCTTTTTTTAAGAAATTTTAAATAGAATGTTTAATATGTCTTATATACAATTAGTTAAACAAAGTCACTCACATTTTTAGCATTATGATAGGTTAATAGTTTTATAAATAGTTAAAGCAAATAGAATATTATTTGGTCACTTACATTTAGGCAGAACAACAGAGCATCTGACATCAACCATTCAGTGTTTTGAACGAATCAGTTTAGTTGAGGTTTCATTAGCCCATTCATAAACATCTAATGAATCTGCCGTACGAATGAATCATTTAAATGAATCTAAATCCAATTACTCACTTATTATACACACACTACTGGAACCTATTGGAAGGTACAGTACATTTTAATTTAGTTTAAAGGATTAATTCTCCACTATCATTACTTGCTTATTTATTTATCTTTTAAAAGAATATCATAATATAATTTAATGTAGTTGTATTTTCAGTGTAAATTATCTAATTTAAAAACTACAATTTTATCCCATTATATTTATTGTATTTATAGATCAAATGTAAGAATTTTAAGCAAAAGTTTCAATAAGTTTAGTAAAAAAATATATATTCTTATATATATATTCATACCTATAAAGGTAAAGAATAATGCCATTGCATTAAATATATTTATATACATGTATATTTTAAATATATATATTAGAATTTGTCACAGCTGATAGAAATAAATAATAAGAATATTGCTTTAGATAAGTACTAAGTAATATCTGCTTAATAAATTAATCCATTATATGTGTGTATGTGTGTGTGTGTGTATATACACATATATATATATATATATATATATATATATTAGGGCTGGGACTTTAACGCTTTAATTTAGATTAATTAATTACACAAAAATAACGTGTAAAATTGTTTTAACGCATTTTAATTGCACTTATTCTTGCACCACGGAACGTTTCTCACTGGATGAGTTTCGGCGGACCGATTATACTGGAGCACCAACTAGCATTGCTAATGTTCTGAATGTACTTGAAGCAGGGCTCTCAAGTCTCACGCATTCACCGCGCAAGTCTCCGCGCATTTCAGCCAGTTCACATGCTCTCACGTCACACCTTCTCAGGCTGAAAAGTATGAGATAATTATAACTTGTATATACAATTAATAGATGAGGCGCAAGCATGTGATGTTAAGTTCTCTGCCGAGTTCATAACTACCAGCCAATTGGGAATGACAATTTGTGGTTTCCAGGTGATCCCGCCAAGTGCCAGCTTGCCAGCACGTTCGTTACTAGGCAACATGTGTGCGCGCACGCACACACGGAGTGGAATTTGAAAGAGCAATGACGAATGCAGTAGGTAATCCATTCATTATTTATTTATGTGTATTACTTAATTTTAGGATTCCTGGACAAGATCAGTTGCCTGTGATCGAAGAAAGTGTGAGCTGCTGCTGGGAAATATTGCCAAATTCGTACTAGTATTGTTTTACTTAAAAAAACTGTTTACAGAAGGTCTACCCACCTATAGGGTTCCTGAATTTCTGAAATGTAGGCTGCCATATTTCTAAATAACCTATTGCTACTACACTTAATGGCAATATTGCACTGGACTGTTGGACTTGGCTGAACAAAAATAAACAATATTTAGTTGCTTAAGCTTATGTATTCAGTCATTATTCAATGGTATACTAAAAATCCATAAAAAACTTACTTCTCACAGTCCCGGCCCTAAATATTATATATATATATATATATGTGTGTGTGTGTATACCATAGAGCCCCCCCAATTGGTGTGCACTATAGATCATGTTATAATCTGAAGAATTTAGCAGAAAATGTGAAAAAAAAGCCCCTTTACAGATTGGGTCTGTGCCTGATTATAAGCAGACTTACAACAATCAACTGCTCAAACTACAGTATCATGGTAACAGTGTCCAAAACTTTCCTGTTTATAAATAAACAAAGAAAGTGTATCGAGAAAGTAAACAATCTCCTCAGATGGCTGCATACTTCTCTTGAATTCATATGGCTCAAAAACAACCGTACACAACAACGTCCTGCAACACAGTAGAAAATGTGCTTTTTATTGAAAACATCACTAGACGTTAGGAGGGACGGTTTGCTCATTCTCTGCACGTCAAACGTTAGTCTCTCACAGCAGTGCCTCGGCGGCTTTGTTCTTGATTTGTTGTGTCTGAAGCCTTGAAAACTAAAAAAAGCCGCACTTGACTTTGTCTTCTTTTCATTGCAGTAAAAGCTCCCCCGGACACACACACACACACACACCCCTAGCAACAGCACACGTACTGCTAGAATCCTAAGAAGCCTCCCTCAGGAAGCGTTACCAGAGCAGAAGGGGAGTATCCAACCCAAACAGAGGAGAGACCTGACACCCAAGAGCTTCCACACACGCTCATTCAAAAACACCGCTGCGAGAGAATAACCGCAAAATAGCATGTTATCACAGAATTTAGCAGGTACTCTATGAAGACTCCAAACATGCATCTTTATGTCAACTCTGTAATCAAACCCGATATGAACACATCAAAGCCAGTAGTTTTGCTCAAAATGCTTTGCCTGCACACTTTCACAGCGTCAAACCCTCTGTTTATGCGAAGTCTAAAAGCGTGTGTACACTTCCTTCCTGAAGCGCGCGAGTAGTTTCGCTGAAGTTGTGAGGTTTTTTCATTCATACGCTGCTGCTTTCCTGTTTCTGAAAAAAAAAAAACTCACGGCGCAGGTGAACACACACTCGCGGCTGCCCCTTCAGCCAAGCTAAACTCTTTAGACACTGATTTGAGCCGCTGCATCAAAAGAAGCATAGCACAAAATGTTCTGAACTTGAGAAAAAAACATGGGAGTCTACCTTAACATCTCGCTTTCTTTCTGCGGTTTGGAAATATCCTTGCACCCTACCTTGAAAAAGGGACCAAAACATGATGATGCAGCAATGACAACAAGAGCATAAACACACACAAAGCTCCCAACGCACACACACACATACACAAATACACACTCTCCCAAGAGCATCTGTTTGAGACAATAGCCATTAAAAGCCAGTCTGGGATTGTACCTTCTCATTCCTCAGAGGCAGACCCTCAATTTTGGGCAGCATAATCCTAAAAGGTAGCCATCTTGCCTCCCTCGGCTTCAGAAGAATAAGTGGCCGTAGCGGCAGACGCAGCGTGAGCAGCACAGGTTTGCATGATCAGTGCAGAGGAGAGAGGCTTTGGATCGCCGCTGCCGCAGACAGCCGACGCAAGCCTCTTGCAGACAGCACCCCGTCAGCCAATCGCAAAGGCACTCTAGCGGCTTGTAAATGTATCAGCCATGCCTAGACCCTCCTAAACAAAGGATCCCCTATGTGGTTTCTTACTCTACAAGTACGCACGAAGGATAGCATTAAGCTGCGGTCCGGACACTCACGACACCGGACTGGAGTTCAAAGCCATCGGGGAGGGAGGGGGAAAGAAGAGGAAAAGTGGTCTTTGCAAGGCAGTAGCGCTATTTTTAGAAGCAGACAAAAGTTTCCAAGCACATCACAAGCCATTTGAGTCTTATTATATTATCAGTGCGCTATGTGAAATAACTAAGTATAATAGATTTTGTTTTATAATAATTTAAAATTTAAAAAATATATATGAATAAATGATAATCTAATTAAAATGGAATTGTATCCTATATAATCTATATTGTATTTATATAGATCTTGCATATTTTATCTACAATAATCTTATATATTGACAGAAATTGTGATTAATGATAATTAAACCTAATATAAATAAAACTAGTTAATAGAATTAATTTCTATATATTCCATGATGTGTGTGTAAATATATACTGTGTGTATATATATATATATATATATATATATATATATGTATTAGTACTGTCAAAATTGTTTTTTTTTACATTTTTGGACTGTGCATATTTACTGTATATATAAATAAACACACATGCATGTATCTATTTAGGAAAAATGTTATGTTTATTAAATATATTAAAACAGAATATTAAGTATAGTAATATAAATATATAAATGTATATACATGTAAATATTTTCAAATTATATACTCAATGTGTGTGTGCATGCACAAGACAGTACACATATTATGTAAATAAAAACCTTTTTTTTGTATATGATTACTTATTTGTGTATTTTATTTCATTAAGCTCTTAATAATCTTATATACTGAGAGAAATTATAAATACAGTATTTATACTTATTATAAATTATTTCTTATTAAATAATAATTACACAGAAAGTTTGCTATCTTGATATTCTCAAAAGCAGATAAGTTTCCAACCACATTAGGAGCCATTCTAACTATCGTTTATTTCTAATTTAGAAATATATTAATAATAATTACAAAAATAATAATCAAGATATTAATAATTAAAATATTATTAAAATAGTTCATATTTGTATTTATATATGTTCATTCTATAGTCTGAATTAATAAACTAATATTCATAGCATATTTGCATTCATTTTTCTTATTATATTAACAGTGCATTATATGAAAAGTGCATTATATTTCCATGACAAACACTGCATTTACAGTATATCTCATTCTAAATGTCAAAAAAAGAACCTGTGACTTTATATGTAGTGTACTGACTTCAATTATTGATGTAAAATGTTAAAGAACAAATCTAAAAATAAACATTTAAATATTACAAACAAAATAATAATACAGCTTAGCTGATCTATGATGCAATCCAACATGGATAATGTGTTGAAAATAACAGAAGGAAGTGCACAAGTATGACTAAGCGTGCTGCCACACAGCTGTTTTCATAAATGACGTCACAGCAAGGAGCGTCACGCTCTCTTTTTTCTAGGAGGCTGTGAGACGCTTCAAGGCAGGCAGCCGCGCTCTCGGTCTCTCCATGGAGACGATGTGACAGCGCAGCCGCAGACCCTCCACTGCTGCACTGCAGCTGTCACACGATGTACCGTTCAGCCCAGTCTGCATGCACACAAAAACATATGGCTGAGGAGGTCAGATGAGGACAAGGGAACGCAACAGCTACTTTTAGCACTGGCGCAGCTATTGAATACAAAGACCAGGGAGCCGGCGGATAAAAATGCAACTGTATTATTTTACATACAGTATTATCTTTCATATATTACCTTAATGCACATGTCTGTGTTAGTGCATGCATTACTGTAATTCATTTATTCATATATGCCTCAAATAATATAGGCAGCACACTGTTTCACTGAAAACTATAGTATTTGTTGAGTCAATATGAAATGTTTTTGTACAGTAGCTCAAGGTCGTAAAACAGGTTATTTTTTTTACTTAACTGTAGTAAGTTAAACTGGTCTGTCTGGATGACTTTCCAGAGTTTCTATGAATGCAACCCATTCCTTTTGTCCCATTTATATAGCAATGCATCACTATACTTTTTCATGAATGAAATCGCTTGATTTTTTTCTCACGATTTTTACTTTGTCACCTATTTTGTCACCTATTTTTTGTTTTCTGCAGGAATCTTGCCAATATGAAAGTACATGTGGGTCTAAACTAAGACATTTCAACTAATCCTCACTCCAGATTAAACTTTACTCCAAGCGTAACGTGCATAATAGACTGAACGTCTCTCTGTGAGTCTACCGCAGCCATCCATAATAAGCCTGCCTGCTGTGTCCAGTGATGGCTAAGTATTGTTGCTGTGCTTTGTGTGATAACATGTGAGGAGGCTGATGGAAATCGGTTTGAGTCGTGCAGTGAGTCAGCTGCCTTGAGACAGTTTTCTTCACGCTCACATCAGTGGACAATGGAGTTGTGGTATTCTCTTTGACAACGGACATAAAGGCTGAATCTGGTTAATATTCTGAAGACTGCCGAAAGCTACATAATAGTACAAGTGACAGTGCACGTCGCAAATGAAACCACTAGTCTTTGTTGGACTAATACAAATATTAATCCTATCATGTTTCATCATGTCCTACTCTTTGACAAATCATTATATTTTATGGATAGCTCACCCAAAAACAAAGATTTTGACACAACTTTCATTTCTATTTTGGCTTAACAATTTTCTGATAAGATAGGAGTTGGAATGAATGCATTGACACTGCAATTATGACTGTTTACTCTGATATTAGGGGCTGAGGTGGGTTTGAAAAAGCATAATTTTAGTCTGGCTTTTATGTGGAATTGCATCTTTACACTGTATTTCGAGCAGGCACTAAGCAGCCTTAACTCATCTTTGTAAAGATGTCTTTTGGAGCAATGCAAACTTATAGAAAGTTTATTTTCCAGTACCCAAAGCCCAAAGTCTTTCCTCACGTGTGCTTCATTGCCAATTGCAGAAACATGTCCATATGGTGAGCTTTAAAAAGCTGCCCAGCTCTCATTAGTCACAAGTAGCCCATGTATAAATCTCCTCATGAAGAGCTGGCAAACAGCCCCTACACCAGTGCACTATGTTGAGGTGTCACCTGCTCACCAATCACTCAAACTAATAAAACACCAACCACAAAGTATGTCAGAAGATTAATGGGGAACCTCACCTTCTTTTATCACTGTAACTAAGGAAGGAATAAACAGTGTGTGGTAAATGAATGGATATGGCTATATCTACAACTGATCCTTCGCAAAGACATGTACACTCCCTTAGCTCCTTTAGTTAAAGTTGCAATGTCCAACAAGCCATGCTATTGTACCGCTCGTCTTTTTATATTTACTTAATATATAAGCATGACTGAACATCAGAAGGTACCTTATTTCAATCATGGAAAGATGTCAGTGCACATAAATTTTCAAGTTTAAGTCCACCTACGGAAATCTACTGTATGGTTTTGTTTGTTGGGCACAAATTGCAGATTTGTGGTCAGATGGTCAGATTAAACTTCCTGTGAAGGGTCAATTAGGGGAATTTTCGACGACCTAAAATCCTGGATTTATTAACAAAAAATCCTGTTTAAAATAAATGCTTCATGTTAAAACATTAATCTGATCAGGACCTTGAACAGTATTTAAGTGGATTTTGGTATAACGTGGGATTGTAAAACGGCCACAATGATAATGACATTTTTCACCTATTGCTAAAAAAGCTGAACAAGCTGTGAACTTGCTAACATAATCAGTATCATAGTAGGCAATTGCCTTTGAATTCAAAGCAAATCTAAATTGTAAAATGGCTTCTGAATTTAAAAAAAGTTGAATTATAGACTAGTTTGGCACTAACACCTAGCCTGGCTTCGGTGACTATAAAGCTCATAGAAGCTTAGTCTGGCAAAGCTACCTTACTACCCACCTTCTGGGAGGCGGGCTTAACCTGCGTCCATCAGATGCCTCTGTATACTACTGGACAAATCTACAACCAATCAGAACACTCATTCTGGAGTATGGGGGGTGTAGCTCGTTTCTCATTGGTTCCCACTTTTTTGGGAATGGAAATGCTCTAAAACAGCAGCTTTGCCAGACTAACTTTGCTCATGAAGTGAATGTAGCGTAAAATTAAGTAACACCAGCATGTAAAAAAATTGAAGCTTTTTCTGATCTTCAAATGCTCAAGAGGGCAAGAGACGAGTATCCTAATCCCCTCTAAAAGGCACGAGAAGCCATAAAATTATGTGTTTTTTTTGATCGAATACAGATCTTAAATCAATAGCCCACTGGAGTCTGCTAATATGCATTGTGAGAAAGTGTTTTCTCTTTAAAGATTCATAGTGGTCAAGAAAAAGCATAATTTCAGACATTAAATTAGTAGACTTGTTTCTAATACTGCCCTTATCCTATACGGTATCAGTTTTGCATATAATGCAAAGTATTATGCATTTCTGCATACACAACATCAAAAGATATGCATCAAAACATCTCAGAGCGGACAGTTGAGCTCAACAAGATTTCCTCCGTCAGGAGGGAAGTGTGTGTGAACACAGGAAAACGAACTGGTGGTTTGCTCTACACTCAGATAACAAGGAAAAAACAGAGGCAGAGCCGACAAAGTCCATCAAGGACAATTCAACAGATGGTCCTTGTTTCTGCAATTACAAATATAACTAAAAGGCAGTTGCCTGATCACTGTGTTTGTGCTTGTGTCATGACTTTATTTAAGCTATGATGATTTATATCACACCCTAAAACCTGTTCGGCTCTTGGGGAAGGATTAACTCGAGTGAATAGTGTAAGAACACCTGGGACTCCCTCAAAAGAAACTGAACGATTCAATCCATTGGCTTGCTCGGAGGGCTGACATTGAAATTTAAATCACTATTCAACTGTAAAGTCGTGAGGACTGTGAAGAAATTTTCCAGCACTACCATACTCCTCCATGGCAACTAATGTGGCAGTGTAACACACTATAAGACTTCCTGTTTTCAGTGCTGACAGACATTAATCTTAGGTTCGCTTGGATGTGATGAAATATATTGAGATGAGACATGCTGAATGCAATATAGCCTGGACTGCATGTTGCTCTTAAACAAGTTTCTCCATGTTTCGACGACCTTTAGTCTAGTTACAATGAAATTCATTTATATTTCGCAAGGTGACTTCATTTTGTACTGCTACTTTATATATTATAATAACTTCACATTGTTAGATATAAAATCTAAACGAGGAGAAAATGCTTAGTTAGATAGAAAGTTAATTATCTTCCACCATTACTCTATGTCTTGCAAGTGCAAGTATTTATTTTACAATATATTGTGCTCAATATAGAGTGACTTGAAATTTAATATCAGAATATCACAATTTTTATATTTTGGTTCATCCCAGGTAGCACTAAACGCAGCCTGCCTGGTAAAATAAATACACAAAAGAGAAGCCCTTATCTTTTTTTTAATCTTTTGTCAAAGTGTACTCAAATGTATGTAGCCCAAATAAAATACTAAATAAAAATGCATCTGAACTGTGCCATGATCCATCACCTTGAGCACAGAGGTGGCTCATGGTGCCAGATGTTGTTCTGAGCATGGATTTCTGTTGTTTGAGGCCGTGACAGAAGCATTACAAGGTGTTGAGGAAGATCTGAGATCATATCACACTGGTCAGAGAGAGAACTTATGTAGAGGCATTCACTCATACTGACATTTCACGATTCCTTTGCTCACTTTATAACACTTCAGCCTCCTACCAGCTGTACCCGCTTGCCTAGCTCACCAACACTATCACCAGCTACTGCCAATAATCCTACACTGACACAACATTACAACCCCTGCCCACAATCTCCAGGAAAAACTTTTCGCTGGAGATTTAACTACATCAGTATAACATTAACATCATCCTACCTTATTCTAAACCACTCCAGATCCAAAATCTCACTGCATGAGCCATGTTTTAAAGCACACAGCTGTGATCACATAGTTTCATTTTATACACACTAAACAGTAAGCACATTCACTAAAAGGGCTACATAAATTTAAATCAAACCTTAAATTGGCTGTTTTGTATATATTGATTTTTTTTTATATTTAGATGCTATGCTACTATATTTTACTATAGTTGTAATTTGTGAATTAACAGTTGATGACTATAGATGAAATTATAAACTATAGACATGGGCCATCTTCTGTTGTCAAACGTGGAATAAACTGGTATATCAATTAACACTTAGTTTGTCTTGATCTCGAATGCTCTACCTGCAGTGTTTTCCTTGCACAAGTTTGTTTAGTGCATCCCAAGTTGGAGTCTCTACTAAAGGTCCTTTCCTGTTATCCTCTCTCTTCCTATTGCATAACTTAGTTTTGGTAAAAAATGTAAAATAATTTTGTGCCATAGAATGTAAAACTTTATGTACCTTGGTATGGTTAAATAATAAGAGTTCTGTACGTGGTAATGACATAACCTAACATGGTTGGCTTGCTTGCGGTAGCCTTTTACATTACAGTACATAAGATTTCACTTACCACAGATTAGTGAGAGATGACTGAGGACGATGTAGAAAGATTTACGGCTCCTGAGCACCACTGACAAGCATCTGATTTTGCAAAATGTGTGGTAAGCACTAGTTTATGCATTCATGAAACACAAGTGACTGTAATTAGATTATAATCCATGTTTAAGTGTACATCTGATTACAGACAACCTATGTGGAATTACATGTTTTGTATTTTAAAGAGAAGCAGTTCTGAGGAAGACCAATTTAGCTTGTTTTGTTAAAAGAATTTCTATACATGAAATTTTTACTATATGACAATTAGACATTAGAACGGACAAAATTTAAATCTACATCAACACTAATACACACTACATACATGTTGTTAACATGGACAATTTAAGAACAGGAACTGAAAACCAGTAATAATAATTTACATTTTGATTACCCAAATCACTCAACCTCAACCTAATTGAGCTATTATGAGAGGAACTGGACTGTGATGTCCGTAAGAAGTGTCCAACCAGTGTAAATCATCTTTGGGCAATCCGCCAGTAGGCTTAGAGTAATATATCAAGTCAATGTTTGAATAAACTGACAGCTTGGATGCTGCAGAGCTGTAATAGCTGCTAATGGTGAACATTCTGATTAACTGAAAACTGTTTTCATACAGTAGTTTTTAGTTTGTGTTGTCCCCTTTCAGTGCAAAATTATCACAAATTAAAAATTATTTATTCCAATATTGTCCAAAAACCCCCTTTTCTAGGGTGTTTCCAAACTTCCAAGACGTAGGCCATTCTGTGATTCCAATACAGTGAATATCCACAACGGTGTGGTGATAGCCAAACATATTCCTCAAAACAGAGTTATCTACACTAGAGTGCCGGTCCACAAGCCAGAATAAAGGGTTAGTTCACCCCAAAAAGAAAGTTCTGTCATTAATTATTAACCCTCATGTCGCTCCAAGCCCATAAGACCATGTTCATCTCAATTTTAGAGAATATCACATGCATATTTCCCTAGGTGTAAACAACTGCAGATTATGTTCATGCCTGTGCTTTCTCCCAGAAAAAGGCTAAATACATCAAAAACATTAAAGCATGCGTATGCGTAGCATTGCGATACTCTCCAAAATGGAATGGCATGAGGGTGAGCAATTAATACTAACCCTTTAAGAAAATTATTCCACAAATAACTTTTTGTCCATATATATTTTTTTTTTACTTGACAAAGACTGTTATATACAGTTTACACAACCGTTTCTTAAGGCATAAAGGCAAGAGGCCAAAACAAATGAATACATAAATAAAAAATTAAAAAGTCAATCCAACACATCATAATTATTAATTAAATATTGGTTACTTTTGTTTCTGTTGCAACATGTTATTAATAAAGGCAACAAGGCACTCAGGGCTGTGCTTAACCATTTTTACCATGTGATATGCCTATTGATATCCCTATTTAATCCACTTGTCTGAAGTAAAATAACTTTAACACATGATCTCTCATGGCTTATTGCTTTAAAAAAGCCTATTCATTTTTATTAACTGCATAGCAATCCACATTGTAATAATGTTCTAAGGCATAAGTTCGAGTGCTTGGTGCTTTTTTTCTGAAGTCATTTATTAAACGAATACGTGCCAGTCATATGTGGCTAAGAGATTTTTTTCTTTAGTAATTAAACAGAAATTGAATAAAAGAATAACAGCTTTTTTGACAATCAATGTGCCAGTCTATTTGACATGTTTTATTTCATATTTACAAAAAACAACGTCAAAGCCAGAGGTTTTGCTGCCCAAGCTGTCGAGATGGAAATGAGGACAAATCTGAGACACTGCTAAAATACATCCAGTACTCATATCTGAACATCTAAAAGGCTGTAAAAAATTTGTGCCCATCTGATGATGGTTTAATAGCCTGTGTTTTTATAGATATGGCTGCAATTGGAGAATTGGGGGATTTAACATTAAATGTTGACAGTAACCATTCATGATACATCATGAACCAGAGGCTCATTGAAAATATCAGAGGCCAAATGGGCAGATGCTCTTGACTTAGATGTCAAGGTGATGCATGCTGATATCATGGCAACCATATCAGCTCAGCTCTGTGGTTAATCAAGTAGTGTTTGGCAAGTGCTCTTTAAAAGTAATAAAAGACTTGCTCATCACAAAAAAATGGACAAAAGTCAAACAATAATAATAACAACAACACTCTATAGAAAAATCTTATTGCCAGACAGGTTATTATGAATTTCTGAAGTGAAACCAGTCATCAACTGTCTTTCTTGTGTTGGTGCTCCAAAGCAGAAATTAGACCTCTGTTTTTTGCTATTCATTAACTTGACTCACATTGGATATTCTGCACAGATCCAGCCCACTGAGAGCGGCCCAGTCATTTTCTTCATTCTGTTGATTGTGTGTGCGATCTGGCAATCTCAACTTTGCAAATGGTCATATGGTATGTCGATCCTGAGCTTCATGTAGAATTTGCAGACACTCTCATTAGGTTTGCTCCACACACAGCCAAGATTTCTGTGGTACATCACTTTAGACTAATGCAGTACTGCGTCAAAACCATTACTCAGTGTATGAGAGGAAATGTGGAAGTAAAAGTTCCCTTTATTTTCTAAAATGAACACGAGCCAGTTATAAAGGTTTAGTCACATGCAACCACAGTGGTACTCATGGTCTGTTTACTATGTCAACTTTCGTTTTCATTTATAGTGTTTTTAAATTTTTTTATTTGTGAAAAAAAACTGCATTTTCAACAGGGGAAACAATCCAAAAATATATTGTTTTTGAGGTTTTCTTAATATCAACAATTCAGCACTGGGGTTTTAGATATTATTTACAAGACATTCATCCCAGATGATTTGCTGAAAGGTGATTGAGTGCTATCACTTAATCGCTTGCCTATTCATTCAGATCACAGCCAAAGCAACCAGTTGGCAGAGTCTAGTGCTAAGATTTAAAAGCGATCATTTCAAGCCGTTTCTTTTCCTTCGCACTGCAGCCAAGAAAAACGAAGCTCTTAAAATAGAAAGATTATGTCTCACAAAGCGATGGAGACAAATTTAGCCATTCCTAAAAGTGACAGGGCTTGTTATGATGTGACGGTCAGTTATAACAATAGCTACATCCTTGCTTCTCAATGTTTGGAGAATATGACAGGCCAACGAACCAAAAAGGCAACATGGAGGTCCTATTTATTTATTCAGAAAATAGCCAATTTATCAGAACATCAGGACACGGAAGTAGTAAAAAAAAACATCTGGTATTCAATGCAGATCATTAGTGAACTAAACTAGCAACATAAAGCATTTGCTGTAGACCACAGCTTTAAAAGTTAAGAACTTTACCATCTTGATAAGCCCACTCAATTCAAATAAACACTTCCTGAAGAAGAGAAAGTCATCATGGTTTTCTGAGAAACTAGGTAGTGTTTTCCCAGCCAGGGTTATATATATATATATATATATATTGTTTGCCTGTAACACAAAGCAGAGCCCAGGGGAGGATGGGATGCTGTATCTACCTTTGGGATGATAGAAACAAACCCTCCAGCTCTAGAAAGAACGTTTACTGATACACCAACTAGTGATGTGGTCCAAACACCTCTTGAGAGAAAATCAGGACATAAATTGAAGCAACTGTATTCTGAAGTGTTACTTCAGCATCCTGCCTGGCTTCAGCTCACTGTCAGATGTGATTAAAACCAGACCTGACTGAACCAACAGCCCTCTTACCCTTCTTTTTCACGATTTCCGTCTTCCTCGCCTGTGCCAAGGCGAGCAGCCCCCAGTGCCATTCACAAGTACATGACTCTAAGGCATGGCAAAAAAACGGCGAGCAATCATGAAACTTTCTGCTCTGAAAGCTCATGGGGTGTCGATATAGTTGGGAGCATCACAGCTGGACAGCAGATGTGCACACCCAGCAAATTTTTTTTGTTTTTGTATGAATATACCTTATAATTATGAAAGGAACAAACATGATCACAAAGGCCTGGTGATGTAAAACGAACATACGTGAAGTAACCGAGAGTTCATGAGATGTTATGTCATCGCTTCTAGCCCAGGGGTCGTGTTCAATATCATCGATTCAAGAAAGATGTAGCAAAAACAAAAAGCATGTTATGTAAGGGACAACTGATCCATCATACTGGATCACAAATCTCGCCACATGTTGATATCTTTAAGAAATTATCAGTATGATACATCTCATTTATAAGTCAGAGCACATGTAAGTCTTACCCATACACACTTTCAGGATCATATTCCAGTTTGACAGCACCAGTGTTTCATGTTTGTTAACTTTTGAACTAAAATAGTAGGTGTGGAGGCAGGCTGATCCTGGTCTTCTTGTCAGGACAGCCTCTTTCTTCCACGTACACCCAAAGAGACTTGAATTAACCTGCTCAGGAGGGAATGGAACAAAGTAACAAAAACAGAACAAACCTTGAAACTATTGACGTAACATTATCGTAAAACTGTAGTGTGTACACCTTGCTGTCGCTTTGCTGCACACTCAAAGAAAAAGAGAGAGAGTTGGTGCACAATGTGTAATTTATATTCTTTGTTGTATTTCCTGTCAAAATAACAGCATTCCTTTAGAATTATTCGGCTTTTAAGAACTGCTGTATTCTCCAGTAGTGGAACTAACGCTCAAACGGCAATCTCATTGGGTGGCGATTAACTATTCTCATCCCTGTTTTAAGTTCAGCAAATCAGTTTGAACGAACACACACAACATGATTAATATTCATGAATCCAGCAGCTCATTAATCCTTAGTGGGTTTTATATTGTTCTTCTTAGAAGAATTAATTTTATAGAATTTTTATTATTATTATTATTATCTTAGCAGTTTTACACAGTCAGTCATTGTTTTACAAAAACACTAAATGACAAAAAGGATCCAACGGTTTTCGGCTCTTTATTGAACCGTTCAATTCGGTACACCCACATGAACCACAATATTTTGGTAGCCTATTTGAGGCATTAAACTTCATTTTAATTAAAATGGGCATTTTCTATGTATTAAGTGCATAGACAATCAGGCAATGGTCAGAACTTCTCAAGAACAATTTTTTTTCTTTAATGTGACTCCAGAAAATGAATCGTCTCATACGAGTGATTCGTTCAGTCGCGCACGGCTCAGGCTGCATAGGTTAAGTTTATGGGGCTGTCACATGATGAACGTACGACTCAAAAAAACGAAGAACCGAAAAATCCTGACTGGATGGTGCACTTTTACCATATTTACATTTGAGATTATTTAATAATAATGAAACACTGACTATTTCAAGTGTTAAAGTTAGATGGTTTATTTATCTCAGTGGTATTGTAAATGTTCAGTGTAAGTTTAAAGTGTTCTCTTATCTGTTTGATACGGCACATTGTGATGCTACCTCACCAGTTATTGAAATGGACAATTGTCCACCACTTAGTGATACATTTTGTTATTATTGTTGCTTGTTCTGATGGCGTATTTAGAAAAGTATTTTCTTGTTTCTGTCAATATTTATTTGAATAATGTTTGTGTTCATATTTCACTTTATTCTTCACTTTATATATTGTCCGTTTTTTTGCCCTTGAAAAAAAAAAAGTTGTGTTTTGACTTAATCTGTCCCTTTTTTACATTTAATATTGTCTCTGTACCTTGATAACTTTAACTAGAAAGGGCAAATGACCTCCCGCTATGTTAAAGCTCAACCAAACCGTTACTGTGGCCAGAAAACCGTGATACAAACCGAACCGTGAGCTCACTGTACCGTTGCATCCCTACTGCCAAGTGTTAATTCTAATTAAGTTCTACCATTACATATTACAATATTATAATGCTTGAATGACTCATGTTAAGAGTGTACTTTCAGATTTTACAAACACACACATACACACATATATACACACATACATACAGACAGTATATTAATGCCTATAAAACAATTAGGCCTATAAAGTTTTTGTTTACACAATGAGTTTGTACTGTGTGAAATACAAACACATGCATGTACAGTATATATTTAAGAAAAATATGTTATGTTTATTTATGAAATAATATAATTTTATATATATATATATATATATATATATATATATATATTATACACACACACACACATAATGGATTCATATATACACACACACATATGCCTATATAATACAGTACACACAGTGTGAATCGAAATGAATATATCGTAAGCATCTACATTTCCTCTTGCTTTCATTTCCACTATACCTATCATGTGACACCCATTAGAGGCAGATGGATGAACAAACAACAACCCTCTTATGTAGTTAATGACATAATTACAGATGGCCTTTCCCATCAGCCCTTTAAAGATAAAGATACACAATCCAAGAGCAATAGAAATTCAGCCCACAAACCACCCACTAACATCCAGACACTGATGACAACCTGACTAAAGTCTGACTCTAACTATAGCAGATGTGACCCTGGCTGAACGCTGGCCTAAATTTTAGGGAAATGACTGATATGTTTACGAACCTCAATCTGGTGAAATCCTGTCATCATCCCTGTTCGCTAACAGACAACTACTAACACACAGATGTTAGAGGACAGGCTCAAACACTCATAAGTGACAGCAATGATTATGTAATATATAATTAGTGAGAGTGAAATAGTTGTTACTTAACTTCTCTCCATATTTAAAATATTTCAGAATAGCAACTATAACCATAACTATCAATGCTTACAATGTTATTATATTATGCATCCGCCAGACATTGCATTCAAAATATAGGATGAATTTCAAATAACAAATTTAACAAAGGGTCTAAAAATACTACTATGTTAAGTAAACTTGCATAATCTGAGCTTAATCAGAAACAGCAATCCTGTTTCTAACAAAGACTATCTTAAATAAACGGGTAGTTCAGTCTCAGTCAGCACAATGCCACAGCGACAACACTTTTCATTGCCTCAATTAAACATGCATAACAGACAAACTGTCAAACTACTGACTCATCAAACACGCAAGTAAATGGAGGAAACCCTGTAACAAAGAAACTTGTAAAATGTATGTAAAGTGTATGTAAAGCGCTATTCATTCTCTCTCACTCACAGACTGCACACACATAAGCCACGTGCAATGCTCATGGTAAATCATGTGATGGGTTATGCCTGAAAACAGTGCTCATCTATTTTTTCATATTTTGATGCAGTCAGAAGACAGTAATAAGTATAACTAAAAGTATAATCAGCAACTACAATTCAGAAACAAACAAAATGTCAAAATATGTTTGCACGCCTTTACTAAAACCATTATTAAATGGGTTATATCATTTTTTTTTATGCACTTATCCACCGCATTTTTAACCTAAGAGCGGATGTAGCTATTTTATTTTGAATTGTCAGGCACTTGCAATTATTTTATTCTGCTCAATATTGCATATTGGTATATTACCATATTATATTACTGTAATAATAATTACTGCACTTTATAGTTTTTCTGTTTATCTACCAAATGTAGCTGAATTTGAAGTCTTACGTCCACGTTGAAAAATAATGGACAATAGTGGACGGGCAATGCCTGAATATTCTCTGCGCCTGCTCATACGCCCAATATTTGATTGTGACTCCTGAAAGTTTAAGGGAGTCATTCTGTTTCTTAACCAAACCATGTGAACAGGACCATATGTAGCACTCCAAATGATGAACAATCATAATTCTGCTGCTGTAGTTGTGGCAGAATCAACAGAACATTCTCACTGGAAAGAGATTTAAATGACCAGGGACCTTCAAACAAACTTATCCCTTTAGTTTAACTTGGGCGTCTTTGGGAAAGATATGCAGAGCTGAAAGTTTCCCAACTTTGAGGTGTTTCCTTATTACTTCTGTGATTTGGTGATCTGAATATTTGCGGCTGTGAAAATTGACAGGCTTGTCCTGCAGTTCTATGGATGTTTTGCCCCTTCAGGTCTTCGAGCTGTTCACATGACTGAAAACTATGAACTGACATGTTTAAACTGATGTATTTATCTGTGTAATGCAACAAAGCTACAGAATTAATTCTAATAACTCTAAATATCAAGAAACAGCTGATTCCTTACAATGCAGCCCCTTCAATTGTTTTACTGACCATCTTTGATTTGACTGATCTAAAATGTTCAATTTATCGCGAGACAGATAAAAAGCAGAAGAGTCAGGTGCCTTACCTCTCCCGTACAGGTCATGTGGGGCTTTTTCCTCAGCTCAACACATTTCCTGAGCTTACAGATCTGATGGCCTGTTTTTGGGTTCTGGCAACTCTCGCATTCCCCACAGTTGATCTTGCGCAGGCAGGGTGTGCAAACCCCACAATGAATTCTCTTTTTCTTGTCTCTCCTCTCTTGAACTTGAAGTAATTGCAGTTGAATATCCTTAACTTGGAGAGGAGGGTTTCCTGACTCCCTGTGCTCCAGAACCAACTCAGAGTTGCTGTCAAACGAGGACTGGGTGCTTTCTGTGCTACCGGAGAGTGACTCCGTCGCCTCAGGCCCACGACCCACTTCACAAAGAGTGCTGTTGTAAATAGTCATGCTCAGCGAGAGGAGAGAAAGTGCTCCCTCTTTCTTCATCGACATTTCAGCATCGTCAATTTCTTCTTTGGTGTCCACGTCTGCCGTGCTTTCTAACTCATTTTTTTCCTCCTTGGGAGCACTTGCAATGTTTTCAAGTGCTGGTGATTCATTGGTGGACTGACACACTTGGGAGGGTAGAGTCTCACCTGCTTCTGTAGAGTTTTCTGGAGTGGTTTGACAAGAATTGTCTGGAACATTTATGTGTGGAACGATGTGTTGAACCTCCTCAATTTGACCTGAAACATACTTATCTGATTGTGAAAGAGACGGAGTTGTAGGGGCTGAGGTATTATTGTTGTAGGCAAAGTCCACATTATTGACGGGGTCGTGAGGGTCATGCTGCTCAACAAACGCCAAGTACGGCTGCTCGCTAGGAGCAGAGCAGCTTTCGCTTTCTACAGTTTCTGTGCTTGCTTTCACCTTCTCTTCCTCTGCCTTTTCAGTGTTGTGAACAACAGTCTCTCTGTGATTTGCAGTTTGCTCTGAGCTTATGTTAACACTCTGTCCCTCTCCAGTGGGAATAACAGCATGCTCTTGTTGTCCATCAACATTAGGATCATGAACTTCTGACCTTTTCGTGTCAGTATCCTGTTCCCTGATCTCCAGACCTCCCTTCTTCTTTGTAACCATTTTCTTTGTAACCACTCTCCTGTAGGACTCAATTTCCCTCGGACACGAGACACTATTGCAAGGTGACTTCCCTTTCCCATTACGTTTTGACAACAAGCCATTTTGGTTCAAAGAACCACGCGTCTGCCTGGATCCTTTAACAACGAGGACATTCTTAACTGTCCTCTTGCTGTTCTTGCTGACAGCAATCCTCTGGGACGCCTTGGCTGTCTTGTCTATGGCCTTCTTGATCTTGCCATTGGCTTTAAGAGAGTTGACTGTTTGCCTCCTAGTCGTAGAAGCTTTCACTCTCCTAACATTTTGCTTTTTGGATGCACAAGTTGACTTGGGTGCTTTGGGAGTATGAGGCATAGCTGAAGCAAGTGAGGGTGAGGAAGGAGGAGTTCAGGATAGTCGGCATGGGAAACACTATAAAGACGACTCTGGGCAGCAGTACTATTCAGATCTTTCATGTAACGTTCCCTGTTTCGAGTAAGATCACATTGACATTTTTCCACTGATGACATGTATGGCTACCTGTGAAAAAGACAGTTTATTATTGAATTAAATAGCGTTATGTAGCATCTTATTATGTTTATTAAAACCCCTTAAAATCAAAATTGGGGTTTGTGGCTTGTGGTCCATACTTGTGGGCTTTTGGAGACATCTATAATGGTAGTGTACTCCTAAAATTTGACAAAATTCACTTCTTGCAGACTGAGATGCATCTAAAGACTCATCCTACACTACACAGATTTTTTCCCAATCACATGCTCTCTAGAACCAGAACGTCCCTCTTAATGGACAGACAAATTGTGATTCATAGTTGTGATGCAAACTTAAGGCCTCTGGGTATTTTAATGAAGGAAGAATCCATCAATATTTAAAAAAATAACAAACGCTCACAGAGTCATTAAAACGGGCCATTAACTTCAAGCTAATAAAGTGTAATGTGACCCATATAACTAATCAACTAACAGATAATCACAATGTCTGACATATCACATAGTTTGACGACAGCGTGTGACAGGTGCAAAGTGTATTCCTCACTATTCCTACAAAAACTTCCTACAAAAACACATATATGACTATATTTCAGTCAGGGGAAAAATGCACATCGATTACATTTTTAAAATGTTGGTGCGGTAAAGGAAATATCATGCAGCTTTTAGGTACAGTATAATGTAGCCTATTATTCAGTGCACAAGCACATTAGGGATAGACAAATCCCCATCCTTGCCAAAAAGTATTGCATTATGTTACCATAGCTTGTGAGTGCCATGTGCCATGATGGTACCTTAAATATGATTTATGACTAACAAAGAAGTACCATGCTTCTTCAGCTTCCTTTTAATAAGGATACTTAAACTTCCTACATTTATAAGCTGTTTGTTTACATGTGTATATGAATCTCCCTCAAGTGAAACAAGTGCTCTGACTCTTGTCATGAGTAAAACGTAAATACAATTTATCCAAGTGTGAGGTATGTTTGTTCTGGCACACAAGTTTATACAATGGCTCTGTCTCAAACCCCGTGAACTCCCTACATACACAGCATTTTTGTGCGTCATAGGCAAAATTGCGAGTCACGTGCCTACTATAACCAAAAATGCTGTCCAAGTAGGGAACTAACTAGGTTTTGTGACCGCCGCTCTAGCTGACTAATCGCTTAACGTTCATACACGCTTATATCTAACTAACAACAGTTTCAGTTTCTATACGTCGCACTACTAACTTTCAAATGTGATACGAAACAACTAATCGCATAAGGGGCTATCTCCGTGGGCTGCTGTGTTGTTATGAACACTTTGAAAGGAGTTGAAATACTTTACATACCGGAGAGACAGATGCACTGTCTGAGGGCTAATAATATTCCCCGCCTGCACGACACGACCGATCCTTCAGCATTGCTCTTCGATGGATCTTCCCTAGGCACGCGTGAATAATGTCTTCACAACGTATCTTTGAAGTGTAACACTGGCATGTTGCCACGGAGACTAAAGCACCTGATGAAAAGCAAATCCTTCTTATGTCAATCCATTCACGGCAGCCTTCTGCCAGACTCGACCTACACTCTCCAGTCAACTTCAGGATATTTAATGGACGTCGGCGTGAGCCGGCGGGAAAGCCCGGACTGGATTGCTGTTCTCAGGATAGTCGATCTCTGCAGAAATCATTATAATATCGGATCAATTTTTAGGCTGCTAACTCGCTGCGCTTTGAGCTAACAGCTAACACGACTTAATACGACGTCAGTTTCACTATGGCTATCGTCACTTCTGCATTTACCAATCCAACAGAAGCTTTGTCTGTCCCCGCTGCAACCTTTAAATGTGTCCCAAGGAAAAAGGAAGAAAATGTTAATTATTGTTTTGTTGTTTTTATTTATTTATTTATTTATTTTTTTATTATGAACATAAAATAAAAAAAACACAAAAAAAAAACAAATTAAAATTATATATATATATAATTTTAATTTGTTTTAATTTGTTTTTTGTTTTATTTTATGTATATGTATATATATACACACACACACAATTTTAAATGTATTTATTTTATCTTTATTTACTTTAGTATTAAAATTCTAAAGTTTATTTCTTTCCCATTAGTACTCTGTTTTACTGTATAAGTTTGCCTTAATATTTTGTGTATTTGGATTTACTTATTAATATTTTTTTT
>JAUYWG010000047.1:6964014-6978977 GCA_034779775.1 Enteromius afrohamiltoni | reverse complement strand
AATTTTTGAACGGTGTGTGTGTGTCTATATATAGATATATATATATATATATATATATATGTGTGTGTGTGTGTGTTTGTCATTTAATAACATGTTTGATATTATATTTCCAAATGATTAAACCAATTTGCATGTTCGAGTTATTTGTACATCATGTGTCTTAAAACCAAAAGTAAACCAGTTCGAGTTAAATTCGTTAAAATTGTGCTAATAAAATATTTTCTTGTTAAATGAGGTAAATAGCCGTGTAAGCAGAATAATGTACAGTGTTGTCTTCGGCTTTTTCACTACGACCGCATCCAGAGTCTGCTTTAGATGCTGATCTTTTATTGCTCGACTGATCAAAATATTGGATGTTTACACTGAATGTGCCTCTGCAGGTTAACGTTATGATTCCCGACCATTTTGCCCCGCATCCTTCAATTTTACAGCGATTTATCAGACGATTTGTCATAGAAGAAATATATAAATGAAATAAAACCATGCTGCAGTATATTCACTTCTATGAGATAGGTTTAAACTGTAGCAATAGCACCTAATTTGTTCAATTAACGAATTTCGTTTTAAAGTAATAATTGAAACATTTATTTATATATATATATATATATATCATATCTGTGAGTTTATGAAGTGCTCCTGTTAGACAGAGACAGCAGTAACCGTGCCCTCTGTACCTTATTTTATTTAAAGCACAACGTTTTGTAAATGTACAGAAATAAAGGTAGATCCTTTTCCGTTCCGAATTATGTATTACTTTCACCGTTATGAGCAAAAATGACAGCGTATTTAAGTTTCTACTGAAAAAATAATAAGCAAGTGATCACAATGGTGCCTCCGTTAGGCGTCTAACAGCGCTCATCTAATTAGGTTAAACGTTTAAACTAACATGTGATGTGCTTGCCTTGAACTGTTTTATATCTATAGATTTTTAGCAAGTTGTGATGATTTGAGGAGGCTAAATTATTTAAACATTGGCTGTGATCAACTCGCTGCCGCTGGCCGCAAAAAGATTGTGATAACTGCGTATAGCCTACCCTCCAAAGAAAACCTGCAGGCTCCCTGCTCAGTAGTTTTTTGAGGCAAGCTCATCACACCAGAGAAATGGGGTCTGCTTCTCGGGCATTTCACGCTGTACGAGTCAACATGGCATTTGCACACACAATTTCATGTTTTTTTGTCTCCCAAATTAATATAAGAAGAGAACGAAAAAATAACGTTATTAACCGGTTAATTGCAATTTCAGATTAACGTTTCTGTTCAGAACGATTCAAATTGATTTTGTTTTCGTTTTTGTTCCAGTTAAATGTCATTTGTTTCCAGTTTTTGTTCCTTGAACCGGTTCAGAGCCCTGGTTTGTAGTAAAACCATTATTTAGCTTTAAATTGAAATGGATAATAAAGAGTATGCAACATTAATTTGTGGTACTTTAAATACATCCTACATTCTGCATAAAACATTATTAATATTTCTGCACAGATATCCACTAGATGTTGCCCGGAGGAGAATGCAGTTAGGTGCATCACTGCCTGATTTTGACAAATGCTAGTGAGTATTGAGTATTGAAAATGCTGTTTAATATGTTTGTGGAAACCACTATACATTACTATCTAGAAGCTTAAGAGAAGTTGTTCAGTATATTGATAAGTAACATTAAAATCATACTATCTTACAAAAGATTTTTTAATAATTTTGAACATTCATTAAATAATTTTTACTAAGTGTGTGTAATATATGTATATAAAACAAGCTATACTTGCTAAACTCAAAATTCCCATCCAGTTTTTTCTGTGATTATTAATCTGTTTTCTCCTTGATTTATTTTTGAGCAGCAGCCTCACAAAAACTCTCAAGCATGTTTATACCCAATATGGTGTCAAGAAAGGACTGTATCGTGGCCTGTCCCTCAACTACATCCGCTGTATACCGTCACAAGCCGTTGCCTTCACCACTTATGAGTTCATGAAGCAAGTTCTTCACCTAAACTAGAACAAGCAGTGACTAAGCCTTAAAGAAATGAGTTAAAACGACCCCTGGTGACATCCCGGTCTGCCATTCCAGAGACCAGTCATCTGAAATCCAGTTCTGTGGCTTTGCACAGTCCAGCAACAATCACTATGGATACAGAGACAAAAGCTTGCTTTTCCGTTACGTGTGGCTCAGAAAAAAACCCACTGGAAATCCCTTGGAAACATGCATCTATAACTTGCCTGTAAGAAACCATCCCATTTCAGTTCGAACAACATGCCTTAATTTTTCACTCATATAAGCGAAACACAAAATCACTGTCGATTGTACCTGTGTGGACAGTTTCTGTGGGTATATCACAGTGCTTTTAACTATGACTGATGACGTCATTTTTTATGTCAAATATGTAAGCTGATTTTTCTTTGCTAAATTTCATTCATATGTAGCTTTATATTTCAGAAAATGTGAGTCACCTCGAGTCTTATTGACTGATAGTCGTCTCTTTTAGTAATAAAGATGACTTTCCTCTGCAGTTGAATTATATAGCCAATGAAAGAGAGTGTACATAATGTCTATGCAGTATTTAGTATGTTACTGTGGCTCAAGTTCAATATCTGATTGATGCCTTACAGTGCAGGTTAATCCACAATCTCACTTTTGGAAGAAAACAATCAATTGTGTGGTGATGAATGTATCACAGCTGATATGTATATGAAGCTTAAATTATTGTTTCCTGATTTGTGATGGGAACTACAGGAGTCCTTCAAATAGAAAAATATCCTGCCTTTCCATTTGCAAAGGATTTGTTAAAGACCTCTTCTCTTCAACAGATAATTCTGTCATGCCTCGGTTATGAATCTCATACTGAAGTAGCACATGTAAAATACACTTTTACCAGGGCAGATTAAAATAAAAAATAATTTTATAATATATGTTATTGCCTTTTCTTGTTTTGTATTGTATTGAAATGTGTTCCCTCAATTTCTTTTCTGTTGTAATTACTTGCTTTTGTTGTTGTTGTTGTTGCCATGTGGTGGCAGTGTTGCAGTGAAGTGAATCCTCAAACCTCTTTAAATTCGATTTTTCTTGTACGTGTTTAGCTGCATGTGTTTCCAGAGGTGAAAGGAAACATTTATGTGCATGAGTACATTCAACAGCGACTGATACAGTTTTACTACACGAGTAGTGAAGGATTCATTGATTACTTTTCAGGTTTATTTGCACTAAATGGGAGGTTTGTCTTGAACCTGTTTTTGCTGATTCTTGAGAGTAGTGAAGAAAGTTCATCTTGCTGCTTTGAATAAATCACCTTAATTTAAGGTATAATAAATAGATATTGAAATGGTTAATAGGTACTGAACAAATTAACAATGAGGAAGTCTGTTTTGTACATGTGATTACTAATTTGTATGTATGCTTAGATGATGATTAAAGAAATAGAAATGTTAAACCAATATCTTTGGGAGTAAAAATAAAGGCTTTATTTGGTCTTGTGCTAGCGTTTATCTTGATTGCTTTCATATACTTAATATATGAATTACCAGTAAGTTTTAGCATGAGCCCATTTTACACCATTTTCTCATCCAGTGGGATTTCCCCAAAGTTTCCTCACTTTTGTTTGGAAATGCATTTACTATAAAACATCTCCCACCTAGTGATTCATTTGCATTCATTTCCTCCTATGTTTATGAAGGAACTTTTGTTTGATAACGCCTTATTTGACTGTAAAATGTTACAAACAACATTGGTCATAGTAGAATATGTCTTATCATGTCACCATGAAAGTCATTAAAAAGTAGGGCTGAATATATATATATTTTTTTATTTTTATTTTTTTGCAAATTTGGTTGTATTCATCTGCAGAATATGAAATGTTACACCACAAGGCACATACCACAAAATCTTGCAATCTATCAAGACCAACTAATAAGCATGAAGCAACCACTCACTCTAAGTATAAAACTTGGCAGGCCTTAAAGATAGACAAGAACCAAAATATCTGATAAGCAAGCCAGGCAAAGCGTCTTAAAAACTGGTACCTGTGATATTGTAAGTTTAGAGAGTGACTTACTCTAATATATTAACATTAATAAACATCAAAATGCTTTTTACTCACTTTGTGAAACAAGTAACTACTGTAGGTTAAAGCCCACCGCAATATTAATCAAGATTAATCATCTATACAGTTCCGTGTAGCAGTACGTGTGAAGTTTGTGGCTTGAGCGAGTCAGTTAGAGAGAGAATGGGAGAGGTGGAGAGAAGAGGAAATGCAGTCTACGTGCGACTCTTGAAAAGTCCATTTGAGTTCAGTTGCAGAGCTGATCTCCAGCTTGTTGAAAATGCCCAGCTACACAGTGACTGTCGCCACAGGCACTCAGTGGTTTGCTGGAACAGATGACTACATTTATATGACCCTGGTGGGATCTGAGAGATGCAGTGAGAGAACCCTCCTGGATAAACCCCTCTATAATGACTTTGAGAGAGGAGCGGTAAGATATTAACAGTCTTTGCCTATGAATGCAACTATATGTGAATTCGACCTTTGAGCTCCTTTTGAAGAGTTTGATTAACTGCAAATTATATTGTGCAAATAATAATTGAATTCTATTGCATGAATGAAGTCCCTTATTCATAATTAAAAGAGTTCTACTTTTTTAATGCTTTAGCATTCAATCTTTTATGGCTGTTGATTCATTTTACTCAAAACGCAGGCTTGATGAAAAATGCAGTACACTTATATATTGTAAAAAGTTATTTTTCAACGATGTCAGAAAAAAAGATATTATCTTACAAGAAAATAACATTTCTGTGCTTCTACTTTAAAATGACTGTGTAGTGCAATGTGTTCATTGAACGTCGATTCTGTTATTTGTGAAATAGCAATTTCCTGAGTAATTTATTTCACCACCATTTTTTTTTTTGTATGTGTGGCACATTCATATCTCTTTAATTATTTAAATCAAACCACAGTCTGTGTTAAGTAGTCATGCAATGTATCTCTAAACAAGTCTAATCCCATTAAAGTGTGAGACGAAAGATAAGAGGAAGATAAAAATCAATAATCACTTACAGGAAGACTAAAAGATAAACTATTTGTGTGTCTTTTTTGAGTCATGCATTCAAATCTAAGGTGTAATTTAAGGTGGACTCATATGACATCAGTGTGGGAGAGGACCTGGGTGTAATCGAGCTCGTGAAAATTGAAAAGAAAAAATACTGGATGCAGGATGATTGGTACTGCAAATACATTACAGTGAAGACACCTTATGGAGATTACATTGAGTTCCCCTGCTTTCGCTGGTTAGTTGACGACAAAGAGGTGATCCTCAGAGATGGAACGGGTATGTTCTGACTGGCTTGTATATGTCTTCCTTTAACAAAGGCCTAAACTTAACCTTTAAATAAGGTTACAATGCTTGCTGTGTTTCAGCTCGATTGCCACAGCATGACAAGACCGGAGTGGCGAAACAGCACAGGCGCAAAGAACTAGAACAGAGACAGAAGACATACAGGTTTGATGCAAATTTCACAAAGAGGTTAACAACTGTAGCAAATTTGTTCTTTAGGAAAGGTACATTCATCATAAATGCATTTGTGTGGTCAGTCTGTTGTTTCATCATAACAAACTATTAATTTTGTACATTCTCATAGGCAGTTGTACTTTGATGATGCTTACTCATTACCCTGGTTTAGGAAATAACTATATGCATTCAGGTTTAATATTGTACCCTTGTAAATTCCGGGGGTTGACTTGTTTGCTTCAGTTGGGTTTATAGCCTAATTTCCTGAATGCACGGCTCTGGCCTTAACTCGCTGTTATCGCATCACTAAACTTTTTTTAACTCAACAAATACAGCGCGTCAAAGTTTCTGTTTCTGCTTAGCTTATGAATATTTAATGACGCAAGCGCTGTACAGTTTATGATTGGTTGTTGCTAAACCAGTTCCACGATTTTACAGACCATAAACCCGGCGTAAAAATGATACTACACCTTCTCAAAATAGCAAATGAGGTAACACAGTTCACTCAGAAATTCTGTCATCATTTACTCAGCCTCATGTCATTCCAAACCTGTATGACTCTTGTTCTTTTACAGAACACAAAAAAGTTTATATTTTACGCATCTAGAATAGATGACGACATGAGTACAATAAAGTACGTTTTATTGCTGGGTAAATTATCCCTTTAAAATGATGATTTAAAAGAAAACGATTCAGGTTTAAGCTTATCTGACAAGTCTTTAAAAGATAGTTAACGCAAAGATAAAAATGACTGTAAAATGTACCTTATGTTGATGACCATCAACTATTTGGTTATCCACGTCAGGTTTGGAACGACATAAGGATTAGTTAATTGTATTTTGGGGTGAATTATATATTATTATTTAGGGAATGCTAATTATGGGACCAGGAATCTGCATTTGACTAATAACTCATGGAACCGAATCTAGGCCACAACAACCACATGTCAGACTGCCCAGGAAATCCTGTTTTTAAATGTGGAACCTTTCATTTATTGCATAATAATGACAATATATGATTTGGTGCTTTTTAAAACATGATGCTGTGCTTGATGTTAAAGATGGAAGGAGTGGCACCCTGGCTTTCCTATGAGCATAGATGCCAAAGCTCATAGTGAGCTTCCACGAGACATTCAGTTTGACAGCGAGAAAGGAGTGGACTTTGTGCTCAACTACAGCAAGGCGTAAGATTCTTTTTGTTTGATGACCATGCATATTTCATTCTTGAATACCGTACTCTTTGCTGTCAGCTGTTCCATAAAGCAACTTTCTGTTTGTATTTGTGCACATTTGCATGTTTCATTTAGAATCTGTTTGTCGTTTGCATGTACCAATGAGGTCCGAATACAAATATGCATTGTCTTTGTGGTATTGTACATTTGCACAGACCTTGCTTGAGGGCCTGTGCTTGTGTAAAAGTGTGACTGTTAAAAGGAGGAAATAGCAAATTCAGTAGATTGTGTTGCTGATATAAATAGTTTTGAGAAGTGTCTTTCTCGGTGACATGCGTACATGTGTTTACTGACCATATTTGCAACAACTCATTTTTAATGCATGAAGGGGTTGAGATTAAAAGAAGCATGCGTGATAAGACTGTGAGAAAGCCTGGACTGCCAATTTGTAGAACAAGTTTTTATTAGTTTTTTTATTAAAGATAGAATTTCAGATTTTATTATACTAATGAACTGAACTAAACATTAATTAATACATAAATGAACTCTGTTAAAAACTGCATTAAACTGGTTTATCATTTCAGTCAATGACCCATTTCAAAGAAAATAGAAGCAATTATTAAAATGACATATAAAGATGCTTAAGTCCTATTTAATGGGTACAAAAACACATTTAAGTTCTAATTGCGTTTAATATTTGGAAACACTATGTTTTGATAGTCCACTTTAGACATTCTACTAACAGTAAGTAACTTTGCAGCTACATGTCAACTTGGATTTATTATTATTTTATAATATTATTATATTATTGGAGTACACAGCCTATCTTCTATAGAGAGGAGGCGTCATATTAGAAAAATTCTCATTTCAAGTGTAAGTAACTCAGGAAAAAACGTTGTTTATTGTGATTAAATTACACTTGTTTAACATAATCTAAATAAACGGATGACTTATTTAAAGTTTAAATTCTCACGCTGTTGTGATGACGCACGACACGCTACAACATCAATATGGTGGATGTAGTACGGCTGAATTCCATTCATACTACCCACATTCATACTATATAGAACATACTTTTTAACAGTTGGGTAGTATTTTCAAATTTTTTATTTTTAAATGCAGAACCTACTTAAGCAGTACGCGATTTCGGACATTTCGGAAAGCATTTGTGTTTTGATCCCCATGTGCCCTCCTTGCCCATATTTGGTCCTGTGTTTCCTGTCTTAGTTTAGTTGATTATGTTAGTTAGTGTCCAGCCGTGTTCCCCATGTGCCTTGAGTTCTGCCCTCATCAGTGTCTGTATTTAAGTGCTTGTGTTTGTATATCCTATGTCGATTCTCAAGTGTCTACCCCACTTGAGGATGGACCGACACGGAGGATGATCAGTCCCGAGGAGATTGTCCACAATGGGCTACAACTACTCTTTCAGCTCCACAAGCCAAGAGGCCGTCCCCTAATGCCCGGCTCTCATCTTGTTGTTCTATAAGACAAGTCCGGCAGCCATACCACCGGTGGAGGCATGGCTGGAGTTCCCCTAAGGAGTTCGCCCTGTATGGAGGGCCATCAGTGCCATATTTGAATCTGGTTCCAGAATCACGGCCAAGAGGGTGGTTCCCGAATCCAGTCCCTAGATTACGGCCAAAAGGGCCGTTCCAGTTCCCTGCAGATTCCATTCCATGTTGTCCGGTTCCAGATCCAGCTTTGTGGGCCGATATACCAGTCCTGATCCCTGTGCATTCCATTCCACAGTTTCGGCCAGGAGTGCCGATCCCTATTCCAGTCCCTGATTTACGGCCGGGAGAGCTGTTCCCAAGTCCAATTCCTGATTTACGGCCGGGAGAACCATTCCCGATTCCAGTCCCTGTATTTCGGCCAGGAGAGCCCTTCCCAATTCCTGGTTTACGGCTGGGAGAGCCGTTCCCGAATTCAGTTCCTGGTTTAGGGCCAGAAGAGACGTTTCCGAATCCAGTTCCCGAATTAGGCCGCGAGAGCCGTTCCCGATTCCAGTCCCTGTATTGCAGCCGGGAGAGCCGTTCCCCAATTCAGTCCCTGATTTATGGCCAGTTGAGCCGATCCCAATTTCAGTCTCTGATTTACGGCCAGGAGTGCCAATCCAGATTACAGTACCTGATTTACGGCCGGGAGAGCCATTCCCAAGTTTAGTTCCTGATCTACAGCCCGGAGAGCTGTTTCTGAATCCAGTTCCTGATTCACGGCCCAGAGTGCCGATCCCAAGTCCAGTCCCTGAGCAAGTGCTGCAAGAGCACCTCCCAAGAGTTTGCGCTGCAAGAACGCCTCCCAAGAGTTCGTGCTGCAGGAGCCACAGCCAAGAGAAGGGGGAAGACCCCGCAGGTGGCCCCCGATCTGCCGTGGCCCGCTAGTGGTCCAGATCCGCCATGGCCTCCCATGGCTACGAGGCCACCCTGGTGGTAACCAGTGACTCTGCCCAGTGGGGCACCAGGGCGCCCAGCCCCCCTCTCCTGGGGAATTATGTCAGGCTTTGTGTTTAGTCTCTTTGTTTTTTGATCCCCATGTGCCCGCCTTGCCCATTTGATCCTGTGTTTCCTGTCCTAGTTTAGTTGATTGTGTTAATTAGTGTCCAGGTAATTAGTGCCTTGAGTTCTGCCCTCATCAGTGTCTGTATTTAAGTGCTTGTGTCTGTATATGCTATTTCGATCCTCAAGTGTCTACATGTGTGAGTTGTATCCTGTCTTGCTTTGTTCATTAAAAAACAATTCATCTTTAAGATCTGGGCCTTGTGTCCTACAGAGAGGGCCAGCATGACATCATCATTCAGCACTAGAATCACAACATTGATTAAATTATGATGATTAAAACAATTAAATTTCATTTATTTGTATTAATTGTATAACCATTTTATTTGCTCTTTTTGTTGAGCTACTACTGACACAAGGCACATTAAATTTGCTAATAAAAACAACAACTGTTAAACTAAGCAAGTGCATAATTTATTCTGCCGCAAAGCACTCTGGAAGTCAGCAAGTAGCTATACCAAGTCAGTGAGTAAACCTAAAGTAAAGGATGAAGTACTCTACAGTTCTTTTTTAATTACTATAACTCTCGTTTAAGTAAACTATACTAACTTCGCTTTTGTCAGTACAACATAATGTTTCTATTTCACTTTACTTTATTTTTTGAGGCAATCGGTTTGCATGTTTTTTTAAGTAAGCTCTACTAATGAGATATTACAGAGTACCCTAACAGTCTACTCTGAGAGGCATTTAGTTGTGAATTAATGATAAAGATAATGATACGTAGTTACAGAGTTACTGTTAGTAGAATGTCTAAAGTGTAACCTAATATTTTAATATTCTATTTGTATGAATGATTACATTGAATTATGTTCTTTTGAAGTGTATTATTTGTATTTGTATTAAATATTTGTATTTGTATTATTTGTATTAAAATGTTTTGTCCACATAAATCTTTTTTATTTAATATAATTCAATATAACAGATTATAGGCTATATGAATGTATATCTTATTTCTTATTTTTTAATGTGTTTTATTCCTCAGGATTGAAAATCTCTATGTAAACCAGTTCATGCACATGTTCCAGTCCTCATGGGGAGATTTTGCAGACTTTGAGCGTATATTCGTGAGAATTAAGAATACAATATCAGGTTTGAAAAGCCAGCATATTTAATCTTTACAATGTCTTTGTCAACATTCAGGAATTACCCATTACTCACAGTTATTCGTCTCACAAAGACTCTCATCTGTTATTATACAATGACCTGCTTTGAATATGCAGCATTTTGTTTACTTATATGTCTGTAAAATGTACTCAGTGTATTTAGTTTAATGTTAGGTTTTACACTGCACGCTTTAAAAAAACATTATATACATTGTTAAAGCACACAGCTGCTTCAATATTTGTTGTATGGATAATTGTGATGTGTGTAATTCATGTTAAAATGACTGCTTGTGTTCTTTTCACAGAGTATGTGATGGAGCACTGGAAGGAAGACTTTATGTTCGGATACCAGTTCTTGAACGGCTGTAATCCAGTGGTCATCAGGAAATGCACCGAAATTCCTGATAAGTTTCCAGTCACACAAAAGATGATTGAGGACAGTCTGGAGAGGGGTCTCACGCTGGAAGAAGAGCTCAAGGTACACAACACACAAGCAATGAGTATATAGTGGCATGTCCAGTATGACAAGCTTGCAACACATTTTCATTCAGCATGCAATATTCTGCACGGTAGTAGTACAAATGCGACATCTTGCCTTTCAGGAAGGAAACATCTTTATTGCTGACTATGATCTGTTAGATGGTGTTACTCCCAATGCCACAGACCCATGCACCCTTCAGTACTTGGCTGCACCCATCTGTCTGCTCTATAAGAACAGTCAAAACAAAATCATGCCAATCGCCATCCAGGTATCTAAAATAAATATGCTGTAAACATTGGTATCAGATACGGCGTGATAAGATCGTTTCTGCTTCCTCATTTATTTTCTTGCGCTGTCTTGTAAAGTTAGAAAAATGTGTGAATATTAAAATTCTTTAGTTGTCAAAAGCAATTCAAAACTGAGAATACAAGATATTTAACAAACATAAAGGTGACAATAAATGTTTTATTGAAAAACACTTTAGATGTGTTTTTTTTTTTATTTATATTAACATATTTTTATATTTATATAAAATAAATACGTTTGTGTGTTTATAATATATACATGCACGTGTGTGTATTTATATATATATATATATTATACACAGTACACACTCATATATTATGTAAACAAAAACCTTTTTTTGGATGCGATTAATTACTTTGAATCATTTGACAGCACTCTATATATATGTGTGTGTTTTCTGTTTTAAATAGATGTTACAATTCTTAATTTGTAATTTATTTCTGTGATGGCAAAGCTGACTTTTTAGCTGCCACGATCCTTCAGAAATCATTCCAATATTATGATTTGCTGCTCAAGAAACATTTCTTAGTAATAAGTAACAAGTAACAAAGTAACAAAGAAAAGAAGTCATCTGAAGAAATTTTATGTACATTGTATATTTATGAATGTAATGGGATATGAAAAATAGGAAAGTTCCCATATATGCCTTTCTATAAAAACAGACTGAATGAGTTTTATAAATGATCTCTTTACTATTAACATAGCTGGGTCAGAAACCTGGAGAGGATAATCCCATCTTCCTCCCGAGTGATGATGAGCATGACTGGTTGCTGGCCAAGATCTGGGTAAGATCTTCAGACTTCCATGTACACCAGACAGTCACACATCTTCTCAGGACACATCTGATATCTGAGGTCTATGGTATAGCCATGTTCAGACAGCTGCCTGCCGTTCATCCTGTTTTTAAGGTAATTTCCTTGTTCCCTGTTCAGAATTGATTCTATTATATTTGTGTAGAGCAAATAACGTCCATGTCTTATGTATGGTTGATTATGAATTCCAAGAGGCATCCTCTGTTCTTTCAGTTGCTGTTACCTCACATCCGCTTCACCATTGCTATCAACACCAAGGCTCGCGAGCAGCTCATCTGTGAGTGTGGACTCTTCGACAAGGTCAGCTTTTCTCTTCCTATAGTGGTTTACTTCTTCTACCTCTTGTAATCAGTGGTATTCTTCTTCTTCCTCTTTTTTTTTATCTTCCGCTCAAAAAGGCAGGCCATAGAACCACTTGGTCAAACGTTTTGAAATCTGTTCCAAAGATAGGGGACAGTCTGAAAGTTAGAGCTGCAGAGCTTTTGTAGTCTTTAACTCAGTCCCTTGAATGCCACCAGCTTTCCAAATTTCACTTTTGTTTTGATAATAAATTAATTTTCCTCTGACTCTATGATATCATTTTCGGTCATAATTGGTCACACTCATAGCGTTTGATTAGTTTTAACATGTAAAGAACATTGATTCAAATTATAATGTAATTGTTTAAACTTCATGTCTATTTTAATATTTTGTAACTCATTTTAACTTCTAGACCATTAGTTTAATTTTCACCAATTATCTCTCAGATTATCTTCAGACTATGCTAGCAAAATGTTATGAATTTCATGTTGATAACAAACTACTTTCGTTTACTGCAGCAACAAATTTTCTGGCATGGTGCCAAGAGGCATCTGCGGCTGCTAACCTTTTTTTCTAAAATTAATTCTAAAAAAATTAATTCTTTTTTGCATTACAATATTGCATTACTCCCTAAAAAAGTTACTAATTACTTTACATTACAGTTACTTTTTATGCAGTGCTTGCTTGTTTGTTTTTAGTCAACAAAAATGAAATGAATAAGCGTCAAGCTGAAGGAACTGTATAAATTAAATATGACACAGTACAAAAAAGGTTTAATACGAATCAGAAATAATAAAAATGAAACACAAATGTGTAATTTTTGCTTAGTATGTTTGAATTGGATTAACAAAGGTCAGTAGCAAAAACATTGGTTAGGTTAATAAAATAGGATTTAATACAAAAATAATGGAAATATTTCAGATTTGCATAATATTCTGAGTTTGCATTTGATTCTTTTTATTAATTTCAAAGAATTGGAGAAACTGCCTATTTTTGGGCTGAGATGAGTAAGTCTACATTGACATTTAGTCTAGATCTACAGTAAAATCATGTTCACACAAAACACCTCTGCACTTACACAAGAGAGCTGTCAGTCAAGGCATCGAAAAACATGTTTGCAAAAAAAGATATTTCCTTCTACATTAAAAAGTAAAAATGTTACTTTAGTTAAAAGATATTGTGTAAAATATTGCACGTATACATTATAATACAGCAAATAAAAGTTAAGTAAGATTAAGCAAGCTCAGCCAGTTTTTTAAACAAGTTAGTTGAATTAACAAAATGACTCACTTGTTTTCTGCCTGAATGATGCAGTCATAACTTATATGGTGTACGGATTTAATATGCAAAAGATGGTGACAGAAAAATCCCCATCACTAATTTGCGGAATGACAGTCTGCATGTGCGCAAACACATGGGGCTGGTTTCCCAGTTAGGAATTAGATTAAGCTAGGACTAGACCTTTGCTAATTTAGGACATTTAAGAATTGTTAGAAACATGTCTTACAAAAATGCATTATCTGACAATAATGTATTTTAAGATATCTCAGTACAAGCTTTTTCCAGTTTAGACAGCTCTTGACATTTATTTTAATCTAGGACTAGTCTTAAACCCTGTTTGAGAAACTGCCCCATAGTGATGCAAACTTAAATTAGAACTAACGGTTCAGATATTATAACAGTCTTACAGCAGTGTTTATTTATCATTGTGTGGTGTTTGTACCACTGGTCATCTCACAGGCTAATGGCACAGGTGGAGGTGGCCACGTAGAACTGGTCCAGAAGTCCATGAAGACCTTTACGTACAGGTCTTTGAGTTTCCCAGAGGCTATAAAAGCACGAGGCATGGACAGCCAGGAGGAACTGCCCTACTACTTTTACAGAGATGATGGCTGCAGCGTCTGGGAGGCAGTGAAAAGGTATAATGCAAAATGAAGCATGGACGTTCTGTTTGCAAAGGAATTAAAAAGACAATTCTTTGTTTAATAATTTGATATTGATTTGATCTCTTCTTAGTTTTGTAACCGATATAGTGAATATCTACTATGATAAAGATGAGACTGTCCAGGAGGATGAAGAGATCCAGGCGTTTGTGAAAGATGTTTGCAGCTTTGGAATGCAGGATTTTGACTACTGTGGTAAATATACGCCTGCAGCAAACCGCAAAAATTGCACAATGACACAAAGGAGTACACTTTAGCATTCCTCCTGCTTATTGTTATGAAAAGAATATGCTTAAATATGGATTGAATGTATTGTGTGCAGACACAGACACAATTTATATTAAATGCAATTAGCTGATCTTCAGAGTGCTTTTTGACCAAGACAGGCATTTATGGTAAACTATATATATGAAGTTGCACAATAGAGATTTAGTACATTTAAAATAGATTAACTTTGACACTAATATTGTAATATTGAGTCACACTACAGTAGAAATTATAATCAAGCAGGCTACAATTTAAAATATACTTTAAACTTTTAATCAGATTTTATTACAAAGTACAACTTTTGAAAGTATATTGTGTGTCAAGAAACATATTACTATGATTATACTTAACTGGCCTTTTGTTTCAATAATGTGTTCTAAATATATTCTAAAAATATATTTTTAAGATTTGAACATTCAATACAATTAAGTTCACGCTTTCACTAGGGTGTGGTTGTTCTTATACAAACCGGATTCCAAAAAAGTTGGGGCACTAAACAAATTGTGAATAAAAACTGAATGCAATGGTGTGGAGATGGC
>JAUYWG010000047.1:6948862-6959315 GCA_034779775.1 Enteromius afrohamiltoni | reverse complement strand
CAACGGCTGTGTGTAGTATATACGGCTCAATGAGAAATCACGCACCTGATGGCATTTACCGCTGATTACAGGACCGGCTCGCTCACCCAAAATATTGTGTCATTTTATATATATATATATATATATATATATATAAAACACACACAATTTAAATATAAAAGGTGTATACTCTCATTTTCAAATGCACCTAATAACAATTTTTAGATAGTAATTCAAAGATTTTGATTTTCCACAGGCCAAAGCTCTATGCATGATGTGTTTCTACTGTGACGAAGGAGACATCTCAGCCCTCACTCCTCCACCTTGGGCAGGGTTCATTGTTGTCTCATCCTGAGCCCTGTCCTTTCCAGTCATGACTGACAAGAGGAACCCACCGTTTTTCAATGATGACAATGTAGGCATGGTGCACTACAAGCTGCCCTTCAGCGAGACCATGGAGCTGTTCATTGAGACTTTGACAGGGACCTGCTTCCAGCTGCGCGTCTCTCCGTTTGAGCAGGTCCTCTCAGTCAAAGCCAAGATTCAGAGATTGGAGGGTATGTGTTTTATCTTAACTTCACACACAGAACATGCTCTGAAATAAAATGGCGTTACACTCATCAAGTGTATTTTAAACTGCATGTTTCTTATTCTTAAATAATTAGGACTATTTCATGCTGAGCTCATATTTAGTGAGAGATTATGTGGAATATTAGCTTCGAAAAAACATTGGTCAGACTGCTTGACTCTTTTAAGTGATTAAAAAGGGCGAAGATCTAAAAATATAACATATTACCCTATACATGTATAGACATTTTAGAATATTAAAACCTAAAGTTTTTTTTCTTTTTTGTTTTGACTGATGTTAGAGTAATGTGTTTTATTGTCGGTGATTTCACCATCAACAACAATGCATTTGACTTAACATTGCAGCTTCCATGACATAAAATGTATTATATAAAAACAACAAGGCAATATATGGTACAGTATATGGTTTAATTATGGTTTCATTGAATAACACTGTAAAATACATAATGTAATACATGCCTGCAAAGGGCACCAAAGGCCTGATAATTTACAGAATTTTCTTGATTTACAGGACGATCCAATCTTTGTTTAATATTCACCAAATATTTCATTCAAATATCCACTTAATTTAGTATAATTTATTTTTTAATTTGGCCACTTTTTTGTTATAGAAATGCTACAGCCTATTTTAAATTAGATTGTAATTGTAATGTAATTACATTTAATAACATTACATGTAACAATGTAATCACAATTAATTTATTTACTTTTATATTTATAGAATGTTCTATTTTGACCCCTTATAGGCTAGTAGGTGTTTTCATTTTTTTTTTTTTTTTTAGGGAGGGGACACAACAATACTATTCTGCATAGGGCACCCATTTGAATATTCAACACGGCTCTTACAAGTGCATAGAAATGTGTGTTCAGTTAGAATCAAATATTTGAGTTGATTGTAATTTGACTATTTTATACAGTTGTTGTAATTTGTTTTTTTTGATTGATGCTTTGTTTCCTTTACAATATAATATATTAAAAATAATCTTTTTTTTTTTTTTTTATTGTGGGCTACCAAAAACTGAAGAGTGCCTGCCCGAAGGGCTACCAGGGATTTAGAAATTTTGCAAGCCCTGTATATAATGACTTAGGCTATTCTAATGATGCATTACATTATAAACGTATTCCATTCATCAGTCTTTGAATGTAAAAATCAATCTTTATTCAGTACAGTCTGTGTTTACGTAAAAGGAAACATTGTAATAACGAATGCATCTTAATTACTCTCTGTGGAATGAATAGTGATTTAGAACAATTTTGATGAGACATTAAATACCCATCATTAGTTTTAAAGATGGCTTTATTCCCAGTAGTCCAGTTTTGATGTTTCCATTCAGATTTAGAGCTTTAGAAGAAATTGAGTTGTTTATTAACAACCGGCATGCTCTGTAATTGGACTTGTTAAACAGATCCGCTCATGCAGTTACAGATAAAACATGCGTCTTGCCAGTTTAACACATGAGCAATCAAAAAAGAGATGAGAATAAATTGCTTCTCTCCCTCCCCATCAAAGGTGCCATTGTTATTGGTTGATGGACTGAAAACAGCTTTTTTTTAGACCAAGAAGTGTTTGTATTTGAATGAACAGGTTTTTATTTATTTTGGGGCACAGCTATATGTAGTTTGTCTCTCGTGACTTGCACATGGCTGAAAATGAGGACCGAGGATGCTTCATTTGTGAGTCTGATTGATGCAGTGCTCTCCACTGATAAGTGTGAAATGAACGAGACCGGAAAAGCATTAGTTGAAAACCAGATGGGATGTTGTCAGTGCTACCGGCTGTTGGGTTTTTAAACATGCCAATCTTAAGCACAGACGGGTTTCCTCCCATTTAATGTGTAAAACGGCACCCATTTCACCACGTCTGACACTTTCCTGCAGGAGTTAGCTTTGTTAAAGATGACTTCATCCACCCTGTAGGTTACAGGTGAGGAATGGCCTAGTTTAGTTCCGCTATTGAAGCTAATCTTAGATTCTCAGATACGCGTCTTTGCATCTGGAGCCGAACTTTCTGCCCTCTTCCAGGAATCAGACCAGTTTCGGGAAGAAGTATGAGATGGATATGTTGAGGTAATTCACATTTCAATATGAAATGCGCTTTAAACTTCTGTTTCAGATTAGGTTTAAGATTACACCCATAGAGACTGTGTATAGTCTATAAAGCATGACTAGGCATGTCTCTAAACAATGGGCAGGCCACACACACTAACCGCTCTGACCACCTCACACGGTTGTGTCTCACATGTGTGCTTTCTGGTGTCTTATTGCACTTTACACCCGATAAAGGTACGTGTGTTCGTTTCATCGCAGACCAGTGCGTACGTCTGAAAAAGTGCATTTTTAAGACAAATGCGATGTTGTAAAATTGAACAAACATATAGCAATTTGAAAAATTGATGTGCTTTGTATTTTGTGACCACTGCTAGATGTAGTTTATATGATTGTTGTTTTTTTTGGTGTACACAGGGGGGCAGATCTGAGTCATATTTGTTCTGTTTAGATGGATTACGAGCTCGCCCATGATCTGCTTTTATGCATTTTTTCAGAATTGATTCATTTGTTTTAATATATAAATGATTAAATATTGCTTGAAGTCCTGTGGTTAAGTAAGCTGCTTATTTGTGTATTAAATATTTCTGACTGACAGGGAGCGTGGTCATCATAATGGCTTCTTTCTAATTGGTCAAACGTGAAAAACCTTTGGTTGCAGAACGACAAAGCAAAATATTTCGTGGAACATTACTAAATGAGAGCATTTCTTAGCTAGCAGTAGCCATTCAATAAGATGACCTACTTTCCAGGCCCTCTCTTCTGTCTCACCTACCAGCCATGAATAAATAGGAGAGGGCCCTTAAAACAAACATTTATAGCAACATTCACAGAAACATCAGAAAGAAATGAATGTAAATGTCTTTACTGTTACTTTTGATCAATCTAATACATCTGGCTGAATAAACATTTTAACAAGATTTGTTTGGTGATGAAAAGTAATATTTTTATTCAGCAAAGACGCATTAAATTGTTCACTAGTTACAGTAAAGACACTTACCGCTTATTTCTAATTCAACTTTCTATTTATCAGGGATCTTAAACAAAATGAGGTGAAATCATTTCAATCTCAAAGGAATAAATTACTGAGAAATGAAAGGTCATCATGTACTCACCCTTGCGTTCTTCTAAACCCACACTGTTTTCTAATTCCTATTTAAGTTGGGATGGAAGCTGTCTAGCTCTAAAAAGAAAAAAAGATCACCATAAAATATGAAGATGGCTGTGTGTGTACTTTATATGCCTGGAAATCTCAGACCAGTACATTTAAATGCTTGTGTCCTTATTTAGTCTGCTTATTAGCATGCATATTACAAGAATATTAGCCTTTAAATAGTATTAATTAAGCATATATTAATGCCTTATTCTACAAGACCTTATTCTACATATCTAATCCTATCAATACCTAAACTTAAAAAGCAAGTTAGGGATTTACTGATGAAAAATTTCTCATTGACTGGGTAGCTAGTCCCAGACTAAATTGCATGTTTGAGCCATCTCGGATGAAAATATTTTGCTCTGATATATCTTAAAACATGTCAGTGTCATCGTTCTGTGTTAAGATGCACACCTGCAATACTTTCTAATAAGGCATTTTTGTAAAAGTTGCTTAAATATCTCAATTTAACTAATGCCTAGTCCTGGCTTAAGCTATGTCCCGTTTGTGAAACCGGGCCTAAATATAATAAATATATTTGGTGCTGGTATTTTTTTATTGTACCACGTTAGGTATGTTTTTTTTGTTTAAAAATATATTGTCCAATGCATTTACAATCTTTGAATCAATGCATTCATTTTTCATTTCATCAAAAAATGAAACCAGGCCTTAGTGTACTGTCTTTTTTATTCTAATCCATGTTCAGGTAGTTTTTGCTTCCACCATGACACCTATGGGTTCTGTATTGAGCTAAAAGCCACATTTTATTTTTAGCTATCCTTGAAATCTGTGCCTTGTAAAAATAATCTAAGCCATTTTGTAAAGACTCTAGGTTGTGAAATTTATAAATGTCACTGGACATTGATTTTTACTGCTCATAAGATGTCAAAGGCCAAGTTTTAGTTCCTCTGCTTTTTCTATGTCTCTGCAATGATTGCAGTTCAGAAACATTTCATTTAGTCAACCATTTACTGCATTCACCTCATACAAAAACATGGCTATATATATACTCATTCTACATTCTACATACATCTTCATTCACAGGCATCCCAGTTTCTCAGCAGCATTTGATATGGAATGGTATGGAGCTTGAAGATGAGTACTGCTTGCATGATTACAGGTAAATATTTAGTCTATTTATATTTATTTTTCATTGCAAAACATAATCCTGGAAGTTGTATTACAGGAAGTAAGCTTAAATACCACATTATGTTGCTTTAAAAGCTTTCTTTCTTTTGTGGAACAGAAACTGAAATGCTCCATGTCCAAGCTGATCCCCCCCTATACTGTGAGCAGGGGCTCATCAGAAGCATGAAACTAGTTTATATGACTCATGTTCAGTATTTGATAACTTCTGATGCCTTAAGATAGCTTTGTGTGAGAAACAGAGTGATATTTAAGTTGTTATGCACGTAAAACCTCTCCACCATGGCTCTTAAATCTCATTTGCGCTTGAACATCTTCTTTTATGTTCCACGAATGAAGGGAAATCATTTGAAAGGGTTTGGAATGGAGTGGAAGTGAGTAAATAATGATAGCGTTTGCATTTTAGGTGAGCTTTTCCTTTAAATGCAGCCACTTCTCTCAAGAGCAGGCTGGCTCAGTCTGGAGGTCACAGATGGTGGATTTGTCATAAATTCTTGTCAGTTAATGTTCCACACGGAGGCTTTCTGGGAAGATATTGTGGTGTTGGATGGCACTCATTGTGCTTCACATGTTAAGTGAAGCAAATATTTATAAAGGCAGAACTGAATAGTAGCAGTTTTGAATTTGAGTTTTCCTATGGTTGTGTTTTCAGCATCACAGAGGGCTGCACTCTCAAGCTGGTTCTCGCCATGAGAGGAGGTCCTGTAAACACCAGACGAGGTGCGTTTTCTTCACTGACTGGGATTTTCACAGTTGAAAATGTTAAACCTGTCATTCCGAACCCCAGGTTAATGTAATCCTGGATTACCTTGGTCCTTATTTCACACTGTTAATACTTTATTCTGGGATAGTTATTCATCCTGAGTGCTTTTGAAAACCATATGTTTGGTCTTTATAACATGATCTGGGGAGTGCAGGAAACACTATGTTTCAGTACCTGCTCGTCTGTCAGTAAAAATGTCATCATTGATCTGCTCTGGTTGTCTTAACTCTATAAAGCTGCTGGTCTTCTACTGGATACATGCCATCTTCTCATAAATATGTTCAGTACTTTGGCTAGAAAACTCTTTACCCCTTGTGAGGTTATTTATTTATCAGGAAGTAGAACTTTTAAATTTGCTCTATGATAGAAGTAGCATTACTTCCCATTTATTTCAATATTCCAATTTATTTCCTATTCTATATATTGTGAGTGAAAACAAAATTGCTGGTTTGGGACTTGGTTCGGTCCATCGGTTGTTCATTTGATGGAGGCAGATCTGAACACAAGCTTGCAGTCATTTGTAAGAAAAGGGCAGGTTTAAATATACTAAAAGATTGGAGAAGTTTGTTCTGATTCAAATCTTTAAATAATAGACAACATTTTTAATGATTAAAATTAACAAAGGTAAAACAAAACAAACACATGCATGGATAAATTGTTGATAATATTTTAAGCATAATGTTTGTCTTAATTATTTTATTATTTATTCATTTATTATCATGTATAATATACGTTATAAGTATAATATATTATATTAGTTATATATAAAGTATAATATACTTTATGTATAAAATAATTTTTTATAACCATGACCTCATCCCATGTTAGCATTGAAACTGATTTTAATAATGAATGCATTGATTCAAAGATTGTAAATGCATTGGACAATACATTTTTAAACAAAAAAAAATACAATACAAAATACCTGCACCAAATATAATTATTATATGTAATGTATTAAAATACTATGTATTTTTTATTTTTATGTTTTCTGTTCTATTGAATAGAAACATTCTTTTCAAGAGTAAACATTTTGTTAATATTCATTATAGTCCATTCAAGACTGAAATGAAACCCAACACAAGTTTTGCGACTATACAAACCACATGAATATTTAATGAGGAAACCCCTGAGACAGTTTATGATTGGCTGTAGAAAGTCTTGAGTGCTGCTGCAGTACAGGGCCGCTGGAGTTCAGTGCAAGCTGTAATTGTTGCAACTTTCTAATCCTTCCTATGTGCCATTGTGCATTGGTTTTGAGGTCAAGGAAAAAAGTTGCTCATTACCATTTCAGGAAGTGTGCAGGCACACAGTTTATTACCAGTCTGATATTGATTAGTATGACCTGCGTCTTGTTTCTTCTCGTTACCTGCAGTGACAGTGACCAATGATTCTGTGAGGGATATCGCTGACTGCCTTGATGCAGGGAGAGAGGAGATGTGGGAAAAGTCTCTGCCTAATAAACAGGTCACCTTCCTGGTGTACCGTGAGGGAGATCAGCTCAGTTTCTTCCGAGTGGTGGATAGAGGAGATGGAACTCTCACACCTGTGTCTGAATCATTGAGGTCAGTTCAAAGAAGAGAAATTACTTGCCAAAGAGGAACAACACACTGCTCTCTAGTTCCCTTTTTTAGATGGAAGCAGATGTTTCAGAACTACAGTGTCATGTTGTTTGCCAATGATGACATGCATCAGCATTTACTGACAAATTTATGGGCAATATGTAAATAATATAAATAATTTGCCTTTGATATCATATAACCATAAACACACACATTTTTTAATAACACTGTTAAATGTAATTTTAAAAAGTTTTTTTTAAAACAAATGTTAAAATTTATATGCAAACAGAATAAAAAAAAACTATATATATAATATAAATTAGATTTAGTACAGTATAAAAACAGTACTGTGCAAAAGTCTTCGGCCACTAGTATTTTCAGCAACAAGAAATGGTTTTAAGTGGGTTATTTCTGTCTTTTGCTGTAACGTGTCAGATGGAAATATGAGTTTACATTATTTTTGCAGTGAGATTATTGTCGGATAACAGCCAGTGCTCCACACAGAGATCTGATCTGATCATCATCAGTCTGTCTGGAATCACATGAAGAAACAGAACAATCTGAGACAGACTCAATCCAGAAGAAAAAAAAACTACCTGGAAAGCTACAGCACTGTTCAAAGTTTTAGACACTCGTGTAAAAATGCAGTAAAATGAGGATGCTTTCAAAAATAATCCCATAAACCGTTTTTATTTATCAATTAACTAAATCAAATTAAAATTTTTGGGATCACAGCTTTTGATAAAACAGCTTCTGTTCTGTTCTTCTGTTGTTGAGTTTTTCAGGGAGCTTTCCAGGTAGGTTTTTTTCTTCATATTGGAGATGTTGCCACACTTCTTCTGGATTGAGTCTGTCTCAGTGTGTTCTGTCTCTTCATGTGATTCCAGACAGACTGGATGATGATCATATCTCTGTGTGGAGCACTGGCTGTTGTCCGACAATAATCTCACTGCATTATTACAATTAATGACAAAAATCATGTTTGGAAATGTAATCTGATATTTCCAACTGACACGCTACTGCAAAAGACAGAAATAACCCACTTAAAACCATTTATTGGTGAAAATACTAGTGGCCGAAGACTTTTGCACAGTACTGTAAATACATATTTTTGAAAAAAATAAATAAATATATATATATATATATACATAAAATATTCAGTTAGATGACAAAATAGCTGATAAAATAGGCAGCAAAAATTCCCAAAGACTGAGGCAAAAGAAGTGATTATATATAAGCACCAGAATATTTGAGACTTTGCTGTCATCTAACCTTAAAAAACGCCAATTTGCTAAAAATGTTAAATGTAATCTTTGGGAAATCTTACAATGAATATGCATTTTTCATATCATTTATGTTATGTCGCATTCATTGACTTGCAGCATTTAAAGGAACTTAATTTAACAATTTCGAAATTAAGATTTATATATCATCTGAAAGCAAAAGTTTTCCATTGGTATACGGTTTGTTAGGTTATGGTGATATTTGTCTAAAATGCATCTATTTGAAAATCTGGAATCTGAGGGTGCATAAAATCCAAATATTGAGAAAATCGCCTTCAAAGTTGCCCAAATTAAGTTTTTAGCAATGCATAGTACTAATAAAAATGTATATATTCACTGTAAGAAATGTACAAAATATCTTTACTCTTTAATCCATAATATTGTATTCAATATATTGTATTGTAATGTTTTTGGCTTTTATTACTGCAAATATACCTTTGCTACTTATGACAAAAGTAGAAATATTATATATTTTATATCTTTTATCGTTACCTGATTTATATCTAAAAAGCAGAATATCAGATACTTGTGCCAGTCAGCAACCTCTACTTTTTTTATAAATTGTTAAAATAAGTATGTTTGCAACTCCTTTTTGACACAGAAATGACACACTTCGCCTTTCTAATATGTAGATTTTTTTGTAGACAGTCAGCTGTCTTTATGACATATACTCCTTTTCATCTGAAAGCAAACTTGGTTAGCCATCTGCAGAAAATGAAACGAATAAGGGCTTCCTTCTTTTGTTTCAAATGTTTGTCTTTTTTTAATCATTTGGGGGAACTGTCATGCTGTAATTGGCTGTTTTTGCTTTATTAACCACAAACCATCCTGGTTAGGTAAATCCTAATCATGAACCCCTGAGACTGTTCAACAGCTGAGAAACCTTTCATAAAACCGTACTCATTGAATTTGAAAAAATAAATTAAAAAAACATTTATTCAGTGTAGCATAAGGAAAACGAACAGCTCTGTTAAGAACAAATAATGGAGTTCATCCATGCATGTGTTTCAGCGGCGCCTCTGTACACAATGTGTACACGGGGGAGGAGGAGGAAACAGAGAGTGCATCTTCAGAACAGCAGACACTGGAGAACTCCATCACAATGAGCAAGATGAAGCTGCTGAAGGCCAAAATGGAGAATATGAACCTTAACAAAAAGGTACAACAGAATAGGCGGACTAGACATGCTCTTAATCTTTTTTCATTCCTTTCAGTTCTCTAGCTGGCTTGAGGGAGTGCCGCCCATCCACGCTGTGTCTGATTAACCAGTGCAGTAATAACCACAAGCTCAGCAGATTGACACATGAAGTTAGTTATTCACACTCAACTATGCATAGTTGTCAGTAGACAAGTCTTAAGGGTAGATGTTTGTTTTTCTATATCTAGGAAACCATTCGTTACTGCTTAGACTTCTCCATTAGATGAGATGTTCGCGTGTTTCTGATACATTGCTTCTGTCAATATTTTCAAAATGTGTTGAGGAAAACCTTTTAGGAGGTGTAACATGAAGCAGAGTTTAATTGGTTAGAAGTCTGAGTTTTTAAAAAATGTATCCTGGTGCTTCCAAGCTTGGAAATGCTGGTGGATATTGGACATTATTTTGAAACTTCGTAAATCGGATATATCCGCAAGTACTGAGTCATAAATCCCACATGTATGCCACCTTACTACATAGTATATATATCTTTTATAGCATCTAAATTTATTATCTATGTATAAATACACACACATACAGTATATATTTGGAGAATATTTACATGTCTATATATTCATATAATTGATATTATGAATAAATATATATTTTTAAAAATGTAAAAAAAAAATTATATATACAGGTCCTTCTCAAAAAAATAGCACATTGTGATAAAGTTCATTATTTTCTGTAATGTACTGATAAACATTAGACTTTCATATATTTTAGATTCATTAC
>JAUYWG010000047.1:6924435-6948498 GCA_034779775.1 Enteromius afrohamiltoni | reverse complement strand
TACTTCAGTTGTGTGTAATGAATCTAAAATATATGAAACTCTAATGTTTATCAGTACATTACAGAAAATAATGAACTATCACAATATGTTCATTTTTTGAGAAGGACCTGTGTGTATATATATATATATATATATATGTATATATGTGTGTGTGTGTGTGTGTTTGCAAGATATATATATATATATATATATCTTATCCACCATGTCTTTTCTATGCATCATTGTGCATGATATACGTGTGATTGTTTTTTGTGTGTCTTTGTCAGCCCAAGAAGACTGCTAAGTTAAAAGTCAGGCCTCCAGTGGGTCCACGGCCCTGCAGCGGTTCGCTCGGCTCTTCCCGACACCATCGATTGTTTCGCGTCCTTCCTCAAATAGGCCACGCTTCTCCAACACACCTACCTCCGATCGGCGATCAGCAGCAAGCTGCAGTTTCATCCCCTGCTGCTGGCTCCTCCCGCCAACCATTCACATCTCTCTCAAGTCCCACTTCCTCCAGCCGCGGTCATCCTTCCTCTGCAGCTGGCGTATACATGCTCCAGGCTGAGGAACCATGGGATAATCCAGTGCCCAGGAAGATCAGACTCCCTCCCAAAGTGTCCAGGCTGGATATGAGAGGTCCTAAAGTCATGCGAGACTGCGTTTATCCACCGCTATCACTTCTGTCTAGTACTGGAGTTCAAGATGAGGGCGATCTCCAGAGCGACAACTCAGCAGTGATGGAGCCACCCAAAACTGTACCCTTTAATCTTCCCGAGCCTCTGAGTCTGGACATATCTCCTCAGCGAGAGCGAAGTTTAAACTCTATAACTGTCCCAGAACCCAATACCGCAGCTCCTCTTCTTTCCCAAGCTATCAATTCGAACTGGTTGGCGTCCCAATCTGACCCTCTTCCACCTCCTCGCATACCACAGCACTTTGAGTTTACAGGTTCCTCCAGTCCAGCCCAAGCTCTCCTCAGAACTAGCAACAGCCCATCTCTTCCAGTCAGCTCCCCGTCACGCACCACATCTGTATGTGGGCTCAAAGTTGACAAACATTCGGAGGTGATTTCCAAAAGCGAGGCCCGAGATATTACGAAGATGGCTAATAAAGCCACTAAAGAGCCATTGGGTTCGGTGAGCAACGCAGAGCTCCTGGCCTCCCTTGCAGGAGGTAGTGGTCAAGAAGCCCTGGCCGGGCCCTTAGCTCTTGGCAGGCTATGTGCTACAGCCGCCCCCCTACCAACCAACATCCATCTGTTGCAGGAAGACCTGTTGAGGAGGATCTCCCCCCTACAAAGAGCAGCCGGCCACACGGTGAGTTTGTAACCTTGACTTATGCTGCTGCTTTTACAGATCTGCTGTTTCTACAGCTTCAAACCCCCCATGTTCATTTGATCTCAGCGGGCTACAAGGAGAAACCGTATTTGCTTTAACTCAATATGACATGTGGATGCATGTTAGTGCTACTACTAGAGCGTGTTTCCTGTCACGAAAAGACACTTGCTGCACATTATACACCGTGCAAGACAGATTACAAGTGCAATTCATTAGTTTTGGCATTTCAGCTAATGAGAATAGTGCTGTGGTAATCTCACGAATGCTTTATCATGTGAAATCTTGCCGTTGCAGCCATCAAGCTCATCAAGCGGCCTCTCCAGTTCAATAAAGAGATTAGGTGAGTGGCTTGACATAAACAGTGTGAAAGCATTGGTCGATTAATTCATATGCCCAGTACTGCATATCAGTTTATGAAAGTTTCCAGGAGGTCAGTCTGAGGAGTGAGGACTGCAGGGCTGATCTGCCCTGCCTTACAGGAGGTGTTGCATTTTAAATGAGACCAGCAAATATAAAATATTCACAGTCATTCAGAATAACTGCTGACAGAAACCAAAAAACGGGAAATGATCACAGTAGCTCAGCCGCGTAGATAAATATTCACACAATCACATGTTTACAAATGCATGCATGCAAAATTACACATAAAAGAGAAGCACATCTTCACTCAGACTCAGTGTGATGCTTGGAGAGACTGCCTGCATGATTGTGCACTTAAGAGTCTGGATGATGGTTTTGCAACAGGTGGTCTTGATACATTTGGGAAATGTTCCCTGACATTTTACCGCCAGTATTTCAGAGCATCTGAATGTTCTGTCACATTCCAGATTGTCACTGGCTTGAAAATGCAACAGTGATGGCAAATAACAGAATAGATAGACCAGCAAGAACATGACTGGAAATCCAATCTCATGCCCCAGTGCTTGGCATTTTTTGTCGCAATGTGTGTCTTTTCCTTGCTCCTTATTTTTGTGACTTGTGTAGAAATAAACAGGGAGGTTCAAGTACATGAATCTATATTTTATAGTTGTTGTAACCGTCTCTCTCATTCTATTCCTGTGATTGTCTGTGTTTGTGGATATGTTGGTTTAGGCACTCCAACACATCACTTGCCCCCTGTGAAGGTTCCCACTGGAACAAAGAAAAAGAGTTCAAAGCACTGCTTCCTTTGTGGGAAGAAGACCGGGTTGGCCACCAGCTATGAATGCAGGTACAGTGCGTATCTCCGTATGAGCTTTTCGTTATTTAACAACTAGAGAAATTAACGTATATCTCTGTAACCTTAAAAGGAAGTATGCTTGTGCAGTGGCATAAAACAGAGCTATTTCTGTTTGGGAGTGACACTAGTTTTCATGTACGGTATGTCATGTGCCATTGCTGATAACACAATCTGTGAATTTCTACAGTTTCTCGTATGTTGTCTTCAAGCTTTGATCAAGGTAAAGTCTTATATGATGCGTCTTTTGAATAGAAGTCAAAAGAAAGCTGAGCCGGTTATTCTCTTCTGTGCCTTATATAATCCATCCAGCAAGGCAGATACAAAATAATATACAAAAGTATGATACAAACAGTGCTTTCTTTTCAACATGCCAGCTATATTTGTTCATAGCATGATTGTAATCACTATAACCACGTATTTTAATATTTGCCAGTTTTTTTGTCTTAAAACATCAAATTTGATCCTTAAAATTGTTGTATGTTTGGTTTGTAGCTTAAAATATCTTCTGAACATTTCTTATGTTGGGGATGATAGGGATTTTATGTTTATGATGTTGTTGAGCAAAACCCTACTAGGTAGCATATCTATTTTATCATTAATAATATTAAAAGCCCATCCACACTAACTACTATGACTATGACTATAAATTACACAGCACAATATAGTGATAAAAAAACAGAACAATGTCATTGGAATTGCTTTCAGAACATTTTTTTTTCAGCTTATTAATCATTAAAAACAATGATAGCCAGTCAGACTTCGCCAGACTTCACAAGCTTGAATATTTAATTATCAGATACCAAAGCTGCAGTGTGTTCTTATAAAAAATAATATAATATGTTAGTGTGGATGATAATATAGCTGTCTTTATAAGTATAATTCTTGGTGTGAATGGGCCTTAAGTAATGATTCTTCACCAGCAAGTCATAATATTAGAATGCTTTCTAAAGGATCACGTGATACTGAAGACTAGAATAATGTCTGCTGAAAATTTAGCTTTGCCAGGACAATTACATTTTAAAGTATATTCAAATAGAAAACAGACATTTTAAGTGGTAATAATATAATATTACATCGTATTACTATATTTTTCTTCAATAAATGCAGTTTAGAATCGAGAATTGTTTTGGTGAAGTTACTTTTGCGTTATATCATAACAAGAAAAATAATCCATGGTGAAAACAAGATGTATCTGTGAGGGATGTTTGGAAACAATTCCACTCGGCCTCTCTGTAAGCTTTTTTCTGTATAGCTTTCTAACAGCTTTAGTATCATACTGAAAATCAATGGACATCCGGATTAATTTCAAACACCAACTATTTTTTCAGTTCTGAGGAAGCAATTTCAGAAGCGCACTTTCTCTCACACAGCTTAAAGGAAACATTGCTTAGACTGCTGGTTATTGCCGTTCCCATAAAGCTATCTGTTTATTTCTGTGTAAGGTGTGGCAACATCTTCTGTTCAATGCACCGCTACTCAGAGACCCACGACTGCACCTACGACTACAAAAGCGCAGGCCGACGCTTTCTACAGGAGACCAACCCCATCATAAGTGCACCAAAGCTGCCCAAAATATGAAGGGTGAGAGAGAGAAAAAGACATGATATCCATCAGCTATTAAAAGAGAGAGAACCTTGATCACCAACATGTGCTTTTATCACCATGTTTGCTTAGAAATGTAGTAGTGAAAAAGAAAAGGGAAACATTTGCATTAACATAGCCTTGGAATACACCTTCATCTGCTGTCTATAAATGACTTAATGCAAAAAAAAAAAAAAAAACCCCGGCATGTAAATAGTTTCTAAAAAAAAAACATTTATATCATGCGAACAAACTTTTAAAATGAGTAAAAACTTTTAAATAAGCAAAATACACAACTACGCATATCTATTCACTTGTTTTTCTGTGTGTTTTGCTTTTCTTTTAAATAGAACCAGCAATGATTTTTCATGACAAGTCTTGCAGAGATGCACTTTAGTAATGCTCAATATCTCTTGTGGAGATTGGGGTCTGTGTGCTTGAACTATGTGCCGTTTTTTGTCTTTTGTAAGTTTCCTATTAGAACTTTCTTATATTTCTGAGACATTACTCCTCTTCCTGGTCTAGTAGCACACTTCCGAACACTTCTTATCATGGAAAATGCCAAGCACTGTACACTGCAGTTATTACAAGACTGTTTAACCTTCACTTTGAGAATGAAGTATATAGGCTCTGTCGGCAGTACACACTACACTATGCAGTTTGACCATGTAGCATTCTAAACCAACTTTTATAAGGGCAACAATTGACTGGTTGCCATGACGAACGATCCTTTTTGTACCTTAGTATTTGAAAAACTGCTCAAATGGCAGCAGTTATGTGCATTTTTCTGTGATTGTCGGGTTATGAGCTTAATAAAACATCCTTGTGTTTCCTTTCGGTTTTTTTTTTCTTTTGTTCTGTGATTCTACTGTATTTTCCACCCCTTTTTAACATTGCATGTTATTGTTTCGGTTGCTTTATTGCTGTTGGGAATTCCAGGTACTGCAAGAAGTATATTAATAGTCATGTCTTAACACGTTTACCCTCAATTTTACCAAATTGTGATCCTGTGTCTATCTGTTTAGATGAGAGAGCATCCACCTCTGAATTGTGTTATGATTACACATTTTTTACTTTAAATAGTATCAAAGAAATAGACTACGATTTCAAAGTTAGAGGCCTAAACTAAAAAGACTTGTTTATGCACTCACAGATGGTGTAAGAAATGGTTCACGCAGTGCTAAATGAAAGGAAACAGCTGTTCCTCAAAACTGTGAAAGTGCACAAGCTTTTTAGATGCACAGTTCTATTGTTGTTTCAATATGAATCACTTCTGAATTCTTCTATGTGTTACGGATCTTATTTTTAAGGTCGGTTTAAGATTTGTCCTTGTGTCTTTAAATACAATAATACCAAGAAGAACCTGTTTTACTGGTTAAGCTTTACACATTTGCTGACATATCCTCACACAAAATGTAATTGATTTGTAGCGTCCAGACTGTACTTTATTCATGCATTCACAATTCATAACCACGTGCATTACGTAACACATGAATCAAAGCACGTTTAGACAATGCTCCAAGCACAGAATGTGCTGATAAAACGTGTAAACCCTTTCAAAGCATGACACAGCCTTTAGCTGTCCTCTCTATCATGACACATAAGATCATCTGTTGTGTGTCTCTCCAAATATGACTAGGAGGAGCAGGGCACATCAAGCCCATCCCTGTGGAATCAGGGCTCTTTTATTGTATTTAACCACTATTACAGTGATCAGAAAGGAGCGTCTTTGATTTCTGCTCATTAAAAGAACAAACATGTGAACACACACCCTATATTGCACCATTTTAACTAGTAGAATCTCAAACAAAGGGATCCCCACCAACACCTCTAGCACGCAAAAAGTTTTTATTAAATTCTGAATAGACATTCAAGAGTAATTAATAACCCCGCCGCGCTAGATCAGCTGTGGACGTAAATGATTAGCGCTGGAGTAGAGTACGCGCATGCCCTCTCCGATTTATTTTCTTTTTCAGATAGATTTTCCACCCCGAACGCGGAAGTCGGTGGACATGACGCACGCTATCAGATGGGAACTGTGAGATAAAAACAAAAACATCGCTTGTGCAGACGGGGGAAAGCGAGGTAAGTAAACATTTAAGAGAATCGTGTAAACGCGCACGAGCACAGTAAACACTGCGCCGCTGGCACAGGTCGTCTTGAAATACTGTGCGTTTTTGGTAAATGCACACTAGAAATACATAATTCGCCTGTCACGTTTTATGGCACTGCAGAAGGCATTGGTTTATAGTATAAACAGCGTATTGTGACTGCAACTCGAGTGCCTTCGTTGTTTAAATGCTTGCAGAAGCACTGCTTTGTTGTTATGCGTGCAGTATTTGCTACAAACCGTCAAAAGGCTACAGTATGTGTTTTGAGCGAGCCTATTGCACTTGATCGAAATGAAAGTGTCCTGGAAATCAGGTAAGGTAACTAACCGGAGGTCTGCAGCTGGCATCCTTCACGGCGCGGCATCAGCAGCGAAACTGTTAAAATACTGTAAGACTTTAATTAATCCCATTGACAGTTGTGTACAGTATAAAAGACTGTAATGACTCCAGAGCGCTTTAATCGCAGTCGCTCAGTTGGATGCATAGTTCACGGTTCTTTTGAATGGCTCTCTCCAAAGAGTCGGTTCGCAAATGATTCTTTTTGTGAAAGTCGTGACGTCATTTCGTCACCTGGGACTTTTAGGTGAATGGTAATGTTTGCTATTATCTAGTCTACTATGGTTTCGCTTGTGTTTTTCTGCATTAGGATTGTTGCGAACGTGATTTTTCGTGATACTTTCTAATAATTGTTTTGCATTTACAATTAAAACATACGTTAAATCAATCAGGTGAAACCGTTTTGCACGTTACATAAAGAGTGCTACCTGTTTTATTTGTGAAACAAATGTTGTATTGAGCTATTCGGGTAAATTAACCAACCAGACAGTGAGTTGTTCGCTCGAGTTTAGCGAACCGTGTCAACTGATTCCTCGAAAAGGTCCGAATCCAACGAACGATTCATGAATCGGATCTCGCTGCTATCCAGGCAGTGCGTCTAGTGCGCTTGGATTGCAGCAGGTCTGTTGGATGGATGCATGGGCTCAGTGCAGAATGGATTACAGCGCTACATAAGTGCGTACTGTAAACATTTTGTTTCGCTTTTTGCTGGCATTGTTGGGTATGTGTAAAGGGTGGATCAGTGACTGTGTGTGAGGCACATTCCTAGTATTTCACAATTGAAGGATGATTTTGAACTGCCAGATTTGTTAAGGTGTTGATGGGCATGGCGATAAGCGCGTCATTATGTATGTATGTTTGTTTATCCTCTCTGTTTTGTCTGTAGCCTACTGATATAACAACTTTACCAACATTTCCACTATTATTGGCCAGGAATCTGATACAGTTCTTTGAACGTGCGCTGATGGGGGATGTTGTCACATGGTGGGGTAAGTTGTCACAGTGTACCTTTTTTAGGCAGCTGTTTTAGCTAAATTAAAACCAATTATAAAACAGGAAACCCGTAGTGTACACAAAATGTAGCCTTTAAAATACGTTACAACTGGCTTTAATAAAATGTGACTTGAAAATTATTGTAATTTAAGGCAGCATCAAACTAGTAGCTATTAAACCAGCACCTGTTTTATAGTATAGTATGAATATTGTGACAACTTACTCATTTAACCACTCGTCCATGTCTCCTTCCCTTGAATAAAATAATAATTATAAATGAAAGAAACATTACGTGCAGATTTTGTACATTATTGAAATTTAAGATTAGTATGATTAGGATTAGCATTGTTTTTCTTTTGTATTTGTTATTTTGTCATATCTTGCCGAACAGCTTGACTTTTTATACACGTTCTTATCATTTTGCAATGTCACTCCTATCTTTAGTACATGTCACAGTAGATAACAATGGCTTTGTGCACTAAGCTTACACTTTCCTGCTTGTGTGTATTTGAAGTTACACTAGGTTTTAAGAACATTATGTGGGGAATGTGTGCTTCAGGATTGGCGGAGTTGCCTCCCTTCTTGTGAATTTCATTAAAATAGGAAGGCATTTCACCGATGTTGTTCATCCAGGAAGACCTTAGTGACTGTTCATTGTATCAAGATTTGGCTGAAATGTCACGTGTGTTTATTGCAGTGAGTGTGGAGTCTTATCTCAGCTTATGTGAAGCTGTAAATTATGAACAGGGATGTTTTACGTGTGAAGGGGATGTGTGAAGCAGAATGGTGCATGCCTGGGCTGGATCTTGTTTATGCTACATTGTAACATATTAAGTGGTAGAAAGAAAATATAGATTAGTACACTTACAAGTGGGTGTTTAACGCCTGCCCTTTTAAACAAAAGCTTGGAGTGTGAAATGACCTAATGTTATATAGAAATATAAAAATAAATAAATAAATATATATATATATATATATATATATAATATAATTATTTTAAGAGGCCACCCTACACTGTGTTTTTGTGGGGAAAATTACAGGGTAATTCTTTAGAGAGCGTATAAATCTTTAAAATGATTTTTATTAATGTTAATCTTTTGTTATCAATGTAATCAACTATCAAATTAACTATTCTTTTTAAAATTGTATTTTAGACATTTTAAGATAATCAAGGGTAGACAGCAGAATCTCATCTCAAATGGGGTCATTGGAAAGTTAAAAAAAATATTAATGCAGTGTGGCCTAATGGATGGGAAGTAACCCAAAGGTCATGGGTTCGAATCCCAGGGATTGTGGGTGGGGTTAGTGAATAACCAGCGCTCTCTCCACCTTCAGTTGTTCCCCCAACTGAACAGTTGTTCTCCCTGGGCGCTGCAGCAATGGCTGCCCACAGCTCCGGGTGTGTGTTCATGGTGTGTGTGTGCCTGGTTGATCACTTCTCACTGCAGAGCACAAATTCATAGTATGGGAAACCATACCTGGCCACACGTCACGTCCTTTCCTTTCCTTAAACGGAATTTTGTTTTATTGAATTGCACAGTTTTTAATGTAAATAGACAACGGTTTATTTATTTAAAGATGCATGACTTAAATGTATTTCAGAATGATTTATTCTAAAGAGATCCCTATGAAAATAGTTAAAAAGTGAATGAATAAATAAAATACTCAAAAAATCTAAAAATCCAACAACAAATATTGAATGTAATGCAATGTATAATGCACAGATCACTGTTTTCCAGAGAGACATAATTACATCATTTAATCTGATCATTAAACTGTTTTGACTGACAAAATCTCACAAATGTTGAAATTTATATAAAATGACTAATTGAAGAATTATACACAGCGCAGTATGTACACTGTAAAAAGATGCATTTATTCTTAAAAGAAAATTTAGAGGGGGGTATGAGGGGGTCGATTTTCTTTACTTCATCTCACCTCATCTTATGTGATGGACTGTATAGTAGAGCCTTAGTTAATCACACCCACAGCCAACAAACAGGCAGGTTTTTGAACACAACAATATAGGCCATATCCTATAAGTTTTTGAAGCATGTATTAAAATATTTTTGTATAATCTATATCCAGATTCTGGATCTTAAATTTTAAGCCAGGGTTTCTCATTTGCATCCTCATTCAGAAAGGCAAGCTCCGCCCCTGGGCCTTCACTGCATGAAATGTTTATGATTAGCATAAAGATGTATGTAGCTGCAGGACAGACCTGCCAGGAAGGAGCTGTATATCTCCATACCAAATGGTGCAATTCCTCCTTTGGAAGTAAGGCTATCCTTGAGTTTTATGCTAACTTGCGCTGTCTGCAGTCTAATCAGATATAGCCATATGTATATTAACACAATTGCTACAGCATAGGTCATTTACTTTCACCAAGTTCGGCCCTCCAGGACCGAACTCGGTGACCCCTGCTCTACGAGATTAAAATAAACATATACCGATTAGTTGTGGACCGCTTGCAGAGTTATGCTTTAAAATTGGTTGTGTTTCTGACAGAAAAACAAAAAATGAAGTAGCTATAAAGTAGAAAGTAATTAGATTATCTGAAATTGGTTTGACCTCAGAAAGCCATTTAATTACCAAAAACATTTTTCTAAATTACAGCTACACAGGAAGCTCTAATAGGGTGAATTCCTGAAAAACTGGCCGCTATTTGGCAGTCTGCGTGTGTGTGTGCATTGCTTTTTAATGCTGTCTATTCATGAAGCACATTCACCTTTGTGCTCAAATGTGCTTGATGCACTTGACGGAGCTTTTACATATCCACTGCAGCATTAGCCAAAACACTAAGAACTATTTTTTCTAAGACTGTAGGAAAATCCATAATGGTATCTAATACTTACGGCTACAAATAGAACATTTTTTGGATTTCGCTAAATTGTCCCCTTTGGCAAATTCAAGTTTTTGCACAAAGTAATTAGTGAGTTTGCTACTACAAACGGCAGTATTATATTGCTCATGCATGCATTTAGTGAAAAAAAAAAAACGCTGTCCCACACTATTTGTAACGTCGTCATATAGTAGGGCTTGTTCAGGAAATACAGAAAACCCCCATAGGCTTACAATAGAGGAGTGACCCAGGCAATATCTAGAAACTAGAACGTCATTGAGATTAATAAGTGGACTATTTTGCAACCCAGGTTCATAAAAAATTGACGCTTTTTGGTGTCAAAAGTTGCATCACTTTGCTAAAGTTATCATTCTTGGTGTGAACAGGGTTTAATGCATCCTTGCTGGATAAAAGCAATATAATAATTCCTTAGTGAAGTACTGTATTATATTCCCTAGTAATATAGCCAGTCGTGCATTTCTGAAATGATAAAATGCCATGAGGAAAAATAACTGCAATTTTACAAATTAGTAGTCAATATACTGTACAGTTTACACTACAGTGTGTGAGCAGTATTCATCTAGCAGCAAGCAGTGAAGTCTCTATATGTCCTGTTTAAATCATTTATTTATTATTAACTACATTCACCATTATAAAAACCCAGGAGCAAAAGCATGTAAGCCGTCTTCTTTAGGGAGAGAATCAAGAGATGCCTCATTCAGATCAATGGCATTTGCAGTTTCTCTAACATGTGTTTTGCCAGAACATAGTTAAATATTAACAAACTCCTCTTCCAACAAGGACAAAAGTAAAGGACAGACATTTCAGAATAGCAGTTTTTGTCTAGACGTCACTGCTGAATGTGCTGCAGTGGGAATCAAGAACTCGTTTATACCAAATTATGGTAATACAATAACAACTTCTCTAGGTTTATGTGGCATCACATGAAAAAAAGAATAGCTAGTTATTACATTGTAAAGACAGACAACATATCCAAGAATGGTTTTTGATTTTGTGTTTACTTAAAGGCCTCATTAAACCTTTGATAATCAGTTATAAATGTACATATGTGTTATATGTTTTTGCAGGATATACTGGGTTGGTACATTATTTTTTTATAGCCAAAAAATGTACTCGCCCTCAAGCCATCCTAGACTTTCTTCTTTTGGACAAATATAATACAAGTTATATTAAAAATGTCCCAGCTCTTTCAAGTGTTATACTGGCTAACTAATGTAATGTGAGTTCACGAGAGAGTGGCGGTCCAGCGTATAAAAACAAAACACTGCTCACAAGCTAGAAGTACATAAAGGAAATTGTTGAAGGATTCTTATATAAGACAAGAGAAGACTGGTTTTCCTTTACTGTAAACAACTTGGTTCTCAGAGCTTTCTAATAGCTTGGAATAGTGGCTGTTGAACATTAGGCTCTGCCATCACAGCTTAAATCTGAATTGTAAAAATATATAAAAATAGAAAACACTAATAAATTACAGTTATACTGTTCTCTTGATCATTTAAAATGCTACATTTGTAAACAAACCACACACACACAAATATAGGTGACTTTGAAGCTGATGGACATAGACTATAAACACGGATAGATTTGCTGAAAATGTCATGTCAAGGTCTCTTACTTCAAAGGTTTCTACCGCAGACAAGTGACAGACATGGACCAGAATAAAGTCATATCAGCTTTTGCATGAATTTAAAGCAGACAGACATATCAAAAATGACACACAAATGTCACAGTGGCTAATTCAGGTGACATTAGGGAAGCTTTGAGAAACATGAAGCAGACTGCCGTTGGAGCAGTACTTTTCCTGTGTGTGAGAGAGATTTTGGTGACTGCACTGCTTCAGTTGAGTTCAGACTTACTGAATAAATACTGCATACATTTTCTTTGTCGCTCTTTCTCTTTCATGACACTGCATGCTATCCACCTATATATTCATATATACATTAAAAAAAGCATGTGGCACTTTACTGCACTTATCTATTAGCCCGGCTTCCAGTCTGGCCAAGCTACCTTACTACCCGCCTTCTGGGAGGGATGCTTAACCTGCGTCCATCAGATGCCTCTGTATACGACTTGGACAAATCTACAACCAATCAGACCACTCATTCCGGTGACATATGCGTAGCGACGGAACCTAAAGCCACCATAAACAATTGTAGCTAGCTTCATTAAAGCAGTAGGAAAATGTCGTCAAGCGATTTCCGCCGGTTTTGCAAGATTAATATTAGAGTAGCTGGTATTTACGGTCATTCAGTGACGTGGTCCACTGTAAATTTATATTACCTATGTGCGTTTATAAGTACACTTTTCAGGGTGTGTAAATAAGAGTGCATGTTAGAACTGTTTTTGGACACCATGTCACTCTTTTGTATCTTAGTTTGAGTTGAATCAGATTTTCCATTACAGATGATTTGCTTTCACTCTGAGTAAGACCATTTGGACACAGAAAATGTGTTTTAATAGAGATGAAGTTTACAGCTCTTTGGGCCACTCGAAGAAAAGACAATTATAATCCACTTATGAAATTATGAATTGCAGTGCTGCTCAGTCATCATCACTTGTGTGCTTATGATGATAGCCCAGGCCTGATTAGTACTGTATGTACACCAACACGCTGTATGTGTATAAGGTTATATGTTTCGCACTTTGGAGCAGTTTTATTTGCCAGAAAGAGAGTTTCTGGACTTGGTTTCTGGTTGGAATCCGATTGCTTTTCCTCATGTTCTGAGGGATTTTCCAAGCCGCTCTACCAAGCTGCTGCTTCTCAGTTTTTCCAATTCTATGTTAAAGAAATGGTTTAACAAAAAAAAAAAACATTTCTGAAAGACCCTCAGGCCACCCAAGTTGTAGTTGAGTTTGTTTCTTATCAAAACAGTTTTGGAGAAATGTGGCATTACATCACTTGCTCACTAATGGAGCCTCTGCAGTGAATGGGTGCCGTCAGAGTGAGAGCCCAAATGGCGGATAAAAACATCACAATAATCCACAAGTAATTTGTGTTACTCCAGTCTAGCAGTTAAGTGTTGAATGAATCCATCATTAAGGAGTTTTTAACCTTAAAACCATTGCTTCCAGCTAATACTAGACTTAATCCATAATATTGCTTTCTACGATTCTCTTATTTGAATCGGGAGAGAAATATGCACAGATGGAGCACTGTTTATAAACCAAAACAAGGATATGTTGATGGATTTTAATGTGAGAGGACAACAGCAAATGGACCTCTTTCGTGGAGGAGGTGTTATCATCAATTGTGGACTATTGTGTTGATTCAAAGTTAAAAAAGTCTTAATGATGGATTTGTCTTACAATCACAGCTTTTCACTTCCCTAGACATTAACTGATGGAGCCATGATGATTACTTGTTTATTACTGTGATGCTTAATTAGATTGTTGGATTCGTATTTAGATGGCATCCATTCATGATCAATGTAATGCTAAATTTCTCCAAAACTGATCTGAACTCATCTGATGAAGAAACAACTTTTCATTTCTTGTTAAATTTGGTTACAATTTAAATCCTCAATCCACTTCATATCGCTTACTTTACTGTTCCCATAGTATCTCCAGGTGCTCATTATCATGAGTATTCTTTGTTAAAAAACAGCTTTGACTTTTTAATAACTCCTTTTTGTGTTCCACTGGAAGTAAATACGAGTGTAAATAATTACATCCTCTTGGTTTAAGGTAGTAATTAACCATGTTACTGTCTGCAGCACATACTGTGCTTTTCTTTTGTTATTATTCTGCAAATGCCATTTCCTGCTTATTGCGGTGGTGGCCTTAAGTTTTATTAAGGTCTGAGAGCAGATAATTCAAGGAAAGATACTTGGTTCCAGTTTATGATGAAAAATCAATGAACCTGAATTTTGCCCTTTCTTCTCAGTGCTCTTCTCTCGGATGTCCCTGCTGCTGTTTAAGACTGCTGTAATGAGTGTGGACCTGTGAATTGATTCAGCGTTCACATAACTGTATTTTTATGGGGCAATTTTATAGAATCACGCATTACATTATTGCCTTTCTTTTTTGTAACATATATATGGACACGATTGTTCTCCTGTTTCGAAAGTGACTATTAGCTCTAACCTGTCCTCCAGCCAATACACCCTATTGCAGAGTAACACTATGTTATATTATGCTGGTTGAGGCGGCCAAATATGGACAGGATTCCGGTCAGAGAATCAGAGATGGAGAAGAGATTCTTCACAAAGATGCATTTCTTGAACAGTCTTTACATTGTCATCTGCACCAAATTATTCCTTTGCAGCGATGTCTGTATTAATGGTATGAAGGCATAAACACATTATATAGAGATGCAAAGATAAGTGGAGATGAGCCTTCACCTGGTCTTCCTGTGTTACACAAAATCAGTCCGTATGTACAGCAACTTTAGTTGCTAGGACAGGCTTTCGTACACACCTATATAGATAATTTGTACAAATCCATGAAATACGACCCTTCAGAGCGTATGCTACAACTGTGCCCCCATTTTAATATGAATGTTTTGTACTCTTATGTGCCTCATAATTTGGATTTCGTGTATCTGGGTAGCACATTGTGTTATTAGTATGATTAGTAATGATGGGTTCGATCCCAGTGAACGTGCACGCTCATAAAATATATATGCACTTTAAATCTTGATTTTGCATGATTTCTGTAAGAGGTAGGTTTAGGAGTGGGTAAGGTGTGGTCATTTGTAAGAATTACACCTAGTGAAATATATACAAATTACCATGAGATCATTTGTATTTACATTTACATTTATTTTATCCAAAGCGACTTACAGGCGGGGAAAACATCAAGCAATTAGTCCTAAAGAGGCAAAATTACTTAGGAAGTGCTCATAATACCATATAACAGGCAATGTTCAAATAAGTACAGGCTAGAAAGGAAAAGAAAGAGTAGGGTTAAGGATTTTTTTTTTTGTTCAGTGTAACAAATATACACAAATAAATATGCATTTTGATTGGTAGTGACAGTCATAACAGATGCAACATGACATATCTATGAGCGTTTTAATATGTATTAAAAATATATACCAGAAAAATAGACTATGCACATTATTTGAGACCCTGGACCGCAAAATCATAAGACTTATTTTTTTTTTTTTAGATTTATACATAATCTGAAAGCTGGTTTGTTAGGATTTGGGTATTTGGCTGAGATACAACTAAAAACTGGAATTCGAGGGAGCAAAAAAAATTAAAATTTTAAGAAAATATTTTTTCAAGTTGTCCAAATTCAGTTCTTAGCAATGCATATTACTAATCAAAATTTAAGTTTTGACATATTTACAGTAGGAAATTTACAAAATATCTTGATGGAACATGATCAATAATTTGACACGTACAATGTATTATTGATAATTGCTGCAAGTATGCTTGTGCTGTCGTCCTGGGTAACATTTAAAAAATAAAGAAATACTTTTATTCAGCAAGAATGTATTAAATTGATCAAAAGTGACTGTAAAGATATTTATTATGTCTTAAAATATTCATAAATATAATTGTTGATCTTTTGAACTTCATATCTTTGAATGCTTCAAAGTGTCCTAAACTTTTGCATCCATGCATTTATGCGTTCAGAAGCAAGAATACCTCAATGAGCACCTCCTTTTACGCACTAACCAGCCAAACATTTTGATAGATGGAAAAGCATTTACTGAAACCTAGCTCCTATTGGACCTTTCTTTTCTTAAACGCATATGAATCACATAATAACATAAAGTGATGCTATCTATGAACCATGTTTACAAAATTGAAGGTTTTCACTGTGTCTATGCTTTTTAGGGACTCTTTTTGATGTTTTAATGCAGTTTGCAGTTTTTCCTTCCTCACTAAGTTTTCAAAACCTTTCATCCGGCTCCTCTTGCAAAACATGAAGTCAGCCGACATCCAGTTTCCTTCTGTGCTCTGTTCTGAGTCTGTGCCGATGGAGAGACGCTTTCACAGAAACTACAACTAATGCAGAAAATCTAGGAAGGTCTGCTGTCTCCATTAAATTTGCAGGATTTGCCTTAAAAGTGTGAGAAAGGTTTACTTTTTTAGAAGACACTTCTTGTTTGAGCCAGCAGGGACTTTGTGCATGTGTACCCTGAGGTCATGTGTTTCTTAGTCTCACAGGGCCAGACTTTATATGTTCAACTTCATGTGGCGCTGTGCAGACCAATCGGTGTCTGGCTTGATTTTTTTCTGACTTGCACACCACTGTGACTCATGCCAACAAAAAACCGCAAGAACAATTAGAGATGGCTAGTTCATTCTGCACAGTTTCTCCAGATAGGCAACACAAACCAATTCCCTAAGATCTTCGTTCATCTTCAGAACACAATTTAAGCTATTTTTAATTAAACCTGTGAGCTTTTTGAATTGTTGAGTAAAGCTTTTTTGTTGTTTTTTACGCATAAAATAGATTTGTGAATCAAGAGTTAAACCAGTGATGTCACGTGCACTATTTTATTTTACGTCCTCGCTACGTTTCTAAGCATTTCGATTGCCTGCAGTGTCAGAAGGATCTCGGATTTCACCAAAAATATCCAAAGATGGAGAAAGCTCTTACGGTATTGTAACAACATTTAATAACAGAATTTTCATTCTTGGGTGAACTATAACTTTAAATGCCTTTTTTTTCTGGTCTAAATACACAAACACTGTGTGTTCCTGTCACTACAGGAAGCAGAAGTGCCCAACTTCATGTCTTTATTTCCAATTCATCTGACTGCAAGCGGCAAATCTTGTGATGGATCACAAAACCAGTCACAAAGTCAAGCACATCTTTTTATAACCAACATGAAAAAACCAATCCCCTAACTTTTTGATCTTGTTTTGATCAAGAACCACCCACTTAGACATTAAAAGTCTGACTGACACAAAAACAGCCAATAGTTTTCATTAATCTTCAAATTGTTCAAATGAAAAGTAATAATAACGAAATGAATGTCAGAAATTGATGTTAATTTTTGCAGTGACTCGCCGTGCTGCTTCTGTAAAGATACACGCTTGCACTTCCTTTGAATAAATGTATCCAAAATTAATCAAAACTCACCAAAATCCATTGCCAGGACTTTTTGCGAGAGGGAAAAGGTTATATTTTATGTGATGCTGACAAACAAGTTTCGGTAGGAGCTCTGACGTAATGATTAGTTACAGCTGTTTCCAATCCCCCAATCAGTCTCAGTCAATCAAATTCATAAGCCGTCCCCTTAAATAGGCCTCCTCTTCCTCCCATCTTCATCTCATTACGCATCCCTCCTCTACCCCTTCTCCGCTGATATTCGCTTCTTCCTCCAGGGGGCTGGCGGGAGTCGAGCCGGACATCGAGCTTAGCCCTGGTTGGGGTTCTAAAACATCACCAAAGTTTCACGCAAAACTGTTATGTGCCGTTTAGGGGGAGGTTTATTTGCAATAGCTTTACAGTTGAATCCAGGATTGAGGAAACTGTTTAATAATGTAGAACATTCTGACATGTTGTTGATGTTTCCACCACAGATTTCTTACAGAAACGCATGTTCATCCATAATCAACTGGCAAACATCAAAGCTAACATACAAATCTCATAGTACTGACTTTGTTTTATTCAGACCACAGCCGATCTGACGGCATCGAGCAAGGAATTGGTCAGTGACGTAAGATCTCCCTCCATAAATTACGGTGTCCCAAAAGGACAACGTGTTTACCTGCAAAACATTATGATAATTTATTCTTGAGCTCGTTCCGGCCTCTGAATGTGGAATGAAAGAATGAAAGTACTGCTGTGCAGCACAGAAAGTGTGTGTGTGTGTATAGATCAGCAGGGTTTCATCAGTACACATCAAGTCCGGTTTATCCCTCTCTAATCTCTTAACAGTCTGTGAGGATGTTCCAGCACTGGCGGAGTTTGTGTCCCGCTCTGATCTTGAGGTCATGTAATGTAGCACACTGATGGGGTTTAAGCCAGTAAGCCACTTATTAAGCTTTGAATAATTATCTGATATGACACTACCTGACGTTATCCGTTCGGTTAAAATCCAGAGCATGCGAGATAATAAGGTGTGTGATTGTGCAACTGTTTAGAAAAAACAGCAGGGGTAAATCCTGTTGATGCCTGATACTGGAAACAGAACATTTGAAAACTGCTACCAAGGCGTTTGTTGAATACAGATTTACCATGAAACTTTTCAATGAGGTGGAGCAACTAAAAGTTAGGTAGCTTTTTATTAAGCTACTTTTGCCAACAGCTAGTGGCATTCAGTTTAGTGAATTGGTTTACTTGCGTCGTTCTTTTAAATGCAATCATTTTTCAACAATTTATTTCTGTACTTGCACAGTAATGTGCATTCCGTTTATTTGATCAATATTCAAGATATTTCATTATGAATAGTATTAGTTTTTAGGAAGATGCTGATTTTGATCAAATATAGTATGTAGACTGTATTGCTGAAAGGATTGGCTGTAGATGCTTTTATAATGTTGCATAAGATCCCAGATTAAAAAAGGAGACTTCCATAATGTACTTAAAGTGCTCTATTTTCGTGCACTAATTCTGTACTTAATATACCAAAACTGATTATTTAGATAAACTTAAGATCAACTAAGTGTACTCCACTGTGCTGTTTTGGGACACCATGAATATGAACTAAAATGCACTTTTAACACGCGATCTCTGTGTTTAACAAATTGTATTAATTTACCACTTGTAGTAGACTTGAACCTATCTTTCATCTTTTTGAGGTACACTTGGTAACACAATTATTTTGTTGTTTTTAAATACAGAGGTAGTATGTTAAATGTGCATTTTAGTTTATATTCATGGTGTCCCAAAACAGCACAGCTGAGTATGTCTTAAGAAATACCAAAGGATAATTTTTGGTATATTAGAACAAAATTTGTGCATGAAAATAGAGCACTTTAAGTATATTATGGATTGTCCTTTTTAAACCTGGGATATCTGTTTCAAATAAATACTGTTCATTTGAATATTATATTCTGATATATTAACACCCATACCTGTATATTTGGCTGCACAATTGTTTTCAACATTGATAAGAATAAGAAGTGTTTCTTAAGCGGCAAATTTAAATCATGTGACACTGAAGACTGGAGTACGATGCTGAAAATTCAGCTTTGCATCACAGAAACGATATTTTAACACATTAACAAAGAAAAACATAAAACAAAAATCTTACCAATTCCAAACGTTTGAACAGTAATTCATATAGTATTTTAAAAATTAATTAATTAAGTTTATATATGATGTACAATTTATATTCAAAGCTAGAAGTAAGTACAAAAATGAAGTGAAATTATCTGAATTAAAAACGATAGCTTCATTGTAGTTTGTGTATCTTGACTGAAGTTTACCTTTTAAATGGAGACAAGCTTGACAAGCTTCCCCTGCACTGACAGTTTCTTAAATGCAAACATGTATCATACATATCAAACTTTGTCTGTTTTCAGTCTGGAGGAACATCCGTTGGGAACGTCTAACTATGTCACTCTTACAGTTGCATGGATGAATAAATGTAGGTTAGAGTCTTGGCGCTCAGTGTTATCTCTCACACAGGAGACCAGCAGAAGGATTTTCCAGGGAGGGGAAACACACAGGCTCAGGCTTGTCTCATGGATAGATCCATTGCTGTATCGATCTCATGTCATTTCTAGCGGCAGCTGCTCATTGATTGATCATCCTTCGTGGAAGCAGGGTAATTTACCAGGCTGACCAGTTCAGTGCAGCGAGAGTTAAGGCCATTTATTGAAACAATATGGTGACTTTTTTTTTTTGTTTTAGTTGTGCTGTGGACTTTGATGAGATGTGTCGCGAAGTGCAAACCTAGTTAGTTGCCTACGTAGCATTTGTAAATGTGTGGTTTATTGTAAATTTTCACAGTTCAATAGAAATCCATGCAATTGGATGTTTTGCATAGGGGCAAATGATTTCTCCACACTGATTTCACTGCTGTGTCAAGTTGGTTACACGAATTTCAACAGAACGCTGCTTGGTTTGAAAGTGACTTCTGTGCGAGCTGTGCTTCATATTGCTAATGTGATGCACCTTAAGACCGAAATCCCTGCTCTGGGCTCTGTGAAAGCTGTATTTGTGGCAGTCGTGAAGCATACGGTACACCTCATCACATGCTGCCAGCAGGGATCTGTTGCTGTTCCTCCTATCCGCTTTTCCTGTCATGAGCTTGAACTTGTTAACTGATTTGAGCTGAGGCACATATTCTCATCCATTTGTTACCTTGTGTCAGTTTATGTGAGCTCTGTAATCCAATTTAATGCAGTTATTTTACCGTGTATATAATTTATCTTCAATAAATTACTTTGAAACTCCAAAAGGATGAAACAACATTTTTTATGCTCTTTGATGCATTTCATTCTGGCGGAGGCATATTTCCCTCCTTGATCTCCGAAAGCTAATCATAACAGCTAGTTGTAAAAAATTTCTGAACAACATTGCAGCACTGTTTGTCTGGAAAAAAGTGTTACTACGCGGATGCTGAAGGGTTCGGTGCATTGTTATTAGGTTGCTAGAGCATTGTTAGGTGGCTGCTTTGGCTAAATGGTTCTAAGAATGGTAATGAATGGTTACAATTATATTTCCATTTGAGCTTGGTTTGGGAAAAACACAGATTACAATACATCCTGAGTGTTGTCTATGTGTCCAGTTTCTCTCTTTAGCTGGTCAGAAGGAATAGTTAAACAAGAACTGTTTGGCTCGATGGTGGAAAAGTGGCTTAAGCGTTTTCTGACCCTGCCCAATAGAGAGCAGCACAACAACCGTGTTCGAGGACTAGAAAGGTTATTAAAATCTTGTTAAAATAGTCCATGTGACACCAGTGGTTTAATTGCAATTTTACAAAACTATGAGAATACTTTTTCCTGGTACTGTTGTGATTGACAGCAGAGACAAATTGTTGTATAAAGTTGTTGTTTTTGTTTTCTTTGCTCACAAAAAGAGTTCTTGTAGCTTCATAAAATTACGGTTGAACTACATCTTTACTGCTTTTCTGGGCCTTGAATGTGTCAGTTGCGTTGCTGTCTAAGCACGGTCAGAAATCTCTTGGATTTCATTAAACATATTCCTCCTGAAGATGTTCTGAAGATTAACTTTTTATGGTCTTATGGGATTGGAGTAGGGCTGCATGATATTGGAAAATATTCACTTTGCAACATTGCTGGCTAATCAGCAGATGACTTGAATAGCTCTATTTGGAAAAGAAAAAATAATGATTGGGATGATTTTGTTGGTGATTAAATCAGCATAGAAAATAAACATTACAAGCATACAGTACATAAATATAACAGAACAAAGACACAATTGGAATAAATAGTGCTTTATATTTGTCTCAGGTAAGTCTAACAGTATTCAGTTACAGATTTATCAAATAAGAAATCTACTGTTACACACATCTGCTTTCTTTACCTTCACCTACGCCAGCAACTGTGTGGATGCACACATCACGATATCCATGCTGAAACCATATATCGTGGAGCCCTAGTTTGGAACGATATGAGGGAGAGAAATAATGACAGAATAAAATTATTTGGGTAAACTATACCACATACCACACTTTTGGTTTCAATAGTCTTCTGTTCATACGTATTAGAAAACGGTACACCTGTAATATAAGCTGATTTTACAAGCTACATTTTCATTTGACTGTATTTCAAAGTTCAAGTTTAGTGAACTCTGACCTGCGTAGATGTGTGACCAGTGGAAGATAGTTATGACTGAATCATAATAATATCAACTTTTGAGCTGCAGGTTAGCATCTTTACGTTTAGATTTGTTTTGTTAAATTTATGATGTTGTTTTTATCAAGGTTGCTGCAGAGTGAGACATTTTATTTAATTCATTTCCAAATGTGGCTGCCCCTTGAGTCTGTGTAGAACATTTATTTGCCCGGACGGCATTGATAATCATTTTGTACAGTAATATTGCTCAACAAGCCACATGAGGTATCACTTACTTTTGTAGCCCAAATGTTAAGAAAAAGTTACATAGATAAGGTTTAAAGTTGAGTTTATTCAAATCTCTAACCTCAGCTATGAGCAATAATAGTAATAACAGTGCTTAAATGTGACCTTTACACAGTACATACTGTACATGGCACATCACTTTTTACAGAAGTCTGCCCTATTTGAACTCCTCCACCCTGATCGACTGCGCTGAGGCATTTTCACTTTCCCCCTCTCATTTAGTTCAAGAATTGGCAGAAACATCATGCATTAGTCATCACTCCACAGGCTCCAAGCCCGTCATTATTATTGTTATTATGACATCTGATTTCGTGAAAAACCTCAAAGGGCATTAACTTGAATTTGACCACTAGCTTCCTTTCCCACCCAATCACTTTTTCAGTGAAATGAAACTATTAGATTGATGTTTGTTTCACCGAAACTTAAGCTGTTTCATCGACGATAACATCTACTCACAAAAAATGGCAGCATGTACCAGGATGCTGTGGATTCATCAGCATGTCTCATGTGCTTGGCAGTAAACCATATGCTGCTGCCTTTGTTATAGTGCGGTAAAAATGATCCTCGGCCTATTGATCCGGAGGCACATGAGTGATTGCAGTCACATGCCCTCCGCTTTAATGCGGTGTGATTAGCACAGGCTGTTGATCAGTCATGTGGAGCGGTTTCTGCTCAGATAACTGTCCTGCTGTGAGTCCTGGATGCGTATGAACTGACCAGCTGTTCTGTGAGCAGCTTATGAATTAATGGCACATCGATGCCAAAGAGGGAGGATTTCATTCGCTCCTCCCCATGTGTTGACCATTATAACAATATCATAATATTAGATCATCATATGCATTCACTGATAATCACACAACCAAATGTGAAAATGATTCAAGCTGTTGTGCGTACGGTAGGATCCAAAAATAAGAGACTATCTGCATAACAGTTATTATGTTCTAAGATGAATTGATGAACAGTCACAAATCGAATGTTTATTTGATTATTAATAATGTAGAAATAATTTGGAATCATATGCATTTACACAACATTTTACTTATTTGAATTTATTTACATGTATGTTATTTATTTAGATTTATTTTCCATTTCTTTATTTTAATTATAATATACATTCATTTGACATTCAAATGCATTAGAGCAAATTCAGAAATAATAGCCTAAATTAAATAGACACAGACCAAATGGACCAGAACACCTCAGATTCTTTATGAAAATACCAGTGGTAAAAGTGTGGTCACCTGACTCATCCACATATTGGTTGAAGGTATCTGAGAAGTTGACTATAATAATAAGTGTACATGTTTTGGCCAGTAAATGTAGTGCAGATTATTTGTCACAGTCCAGACACAGATCAGCTGTGCAATTTACTAAAACAAATGAAATGAAAGCAATGCAAGAATCTAAAAGAAATCAACTCCAACACAAAACCAATTTTCACGAATGAACAGATCTTCATGTAAAGTGTGGTCTCAAGCTGTTGCAGCGTTCTGTTGGTCTGAAACAGCAGTCAGATATTCAGTATTGTCAGTATAGCTTCACTTCTGTGTTCAGTGTCCAGCAGTTTGTCATTCTGCAGGTTTGCCTCTCTTTTAATCAGTCCATTTGCACTACTCCTCCTTCTGCAGTGCCTAACTGGTGGATTTGGTCTGATGCCGTTGTATTTCTAGATGCAAAGTCTTAC
>JAUYWG010000047.1:6905103-6924335 GCA_034779775.1 Enteromius afrohamiltoni | reverse complement strand
TTTAATTGCTGTTATGGTTGCAGCAGATGGTGGTAGAAGTTGAGCGGCCTATTTGTAAGCAGACTTTGCGTTGTCTCAGTGTGGCATGAGCTTTTGGTTCTCCTTCAAAGAATGCCTTTCATTATGGAGTATATTGGAGTCGGTTTGTAATTGGCGATTCAACTTTTACTGCTGCTTCTCATTTCCTCACTCGCTGCATGAGACTTGATGTTTTTGTAGTTCAATTAATATGCAGCAGTGTTTGTGAATACTTACCGTGATTTCACCGTGTGAGATGTTTTTCTGATCAACATCTTTGTTGGTCATAAAACAAAATTCTTGTTATCAAGATTTTAGTGTTTGGGTTAACCCTGAAAAACATTAGTTTCCTAGTATTTTATTCCATTATTGAGGATTAGCCTCTATCCCTCTATCTATCCATCTGTCTGCCTGTCTATATAGTGTGCAATTTCTATTCATCGTGGCAGTAGGAATGTTGCTCATGCATTCATTTCTCATCTCTTTTTGTCTCTCTTGTCAGATTTGGATTAGTGGTTCTTTCCATCATGCTGGTGCTGGTGGACGGGCTTCAGCTTCAGAGAGTGTGAGCTCCAGTGAACTGCGGGGATGAACATGCCATTGCACCAAATCTCTGTCATCCCTCGTGATGTCACTTCCTCCCGGGTATCCAGCAGCGGGAAGGCAAAGGAAAAGGACAAACAGGTTTGTCTTCCACCTAATAGACATAGAAAAACAGGCAATAGTATAATCTGTGACCCTTGTTACCTTCATCCTCATTCCCACTGAAAGACAGCATCCTGTTTTCACAGTTCTGAAGGTTTTCTTTCTTTACCCTGTCAAAACTCAACATGGAAAGGATTTTAGAGAAACCTTGCCCACACACATGGGCCCGAAATACTTCTTGGTTCCTCAGTTCTGTGAACTCAGTTTTTAAATGTGGTATATATTATATTCTTTCGTGGAATACATAAATGAAGAAAACTACTGACACAGATTACAATAAAGGAAGTAGGTGAGGCAGAGGAAGTCACATACACAAGAGTGGGTGTTTTGGGGGGCAAGTTTCCAGTAAGCGATGCAGGCAGGGATAATTGTGTGAAATGTTACGAGTGAGGAGAACTATAAAACAAAGTGTGACTGATATCATGGTGCCTGTGGGCTTTTTTTTTATCCTACTGGATTTTTTTTTCTCTTATTATGTTAGTCAAAGATTTCATGCTTTCTTTTATACCTAGGAATTATTTTGGACACTGTGCCTTTAAGGCTTGTTTGCACTTACTCACAATGAGGTCACAAATGACATCGCTGTAATGCATATTCCTGTTCTTATTTTGACTGAATCATCAACGTGGCATTTTTCGTTACTATTATTTGTAGCCATTCGTTTAGGGACGTACTGGAATGTAAATTCTGGTTGATACTGATAAGTTAATAATTAAGGAATAATGTACCTCCAGCAGGTTTTTTTTTTTAATAAATTCCAACAGGATGTGAAGCGGAGGGGGCTTTGCCCTGAAGGGGTTTACTCTGCGATAACAGCCGGCTGAATGTACATTATCTCACTTTTTACATGGCTACTTGCCACGTAAGTAAATAATTAGACATATATTGATACTGATATTGATTTGAGTTAAATATTTTATTAGCTTCTGAAATGCGAAGCCTATTGTATAAGATTCTGTCTACATAACTTCAAAATTAAAATCAGTTGTTTTAAATGTTACAAATAAATGTAGGCATCACAGTATAACTATATACTGTGTATATATATATATATATATATATGTATGAAAACTGGATATTCACTTTGGGATTACATTTCATAGTGTTGTTAGATTATTAGTGTTCATTTTTATCCCCTTTTTTTTTTCATCATTTTACTCTTATCTAGGTATGGGTATGGAAATACTTAATCGTTACTGCTGCTAAATTGTAAAAGACCGAAGTATCGATAAGCTCTGAAAAAATACATTTCCTATTCATAGCTAAATAATCATTACTTAGCATATTTTAACCTAATTTGTGATAATATTAAAGACATTTGCCTGCACTTGTTATTAGCAATCTCACACGCAAAAAGACCCGCACATAGGATCAAGTACAGAGCTTGCGCACACACAATACAAAAGCTCGCGCTTAATAGAGTGGTGATGGCGGAGAGAACCGAACGATCTAAAGCAGTGGTTTTTAACTGGTTTGACCTTAGGACCCACAGTGTCCCATTGTCATCAAGCCACGACCCACTATATATAAATATAAATATATATATAATAAGAAAATAAAAATAAAGCAAATTTTAGCGCAACGAACACGATATGACATCAGGCAGGACAGGATACTTTGCTTTTCTGAGATGAGAGACTTTTTATTCCATAACCAGTTACGAAAAAATAATGATAGAATAATGTCATCAGTCTTCCAAAATAACAACATAAACATCACATAAGGTCTCTCTAAATTAGTATGTTATAATAATGTTAATTGTAATGTTTTCTAAATATTTAGAGTATTTGGTTCCCAAATAAATTTGAAACACTAAAAATTCCTTTACAGTACTGCATTTACAAACAGATGGATAATAATAAACTATGCTTATTAAGAAATAAAGCAGAGATAATAGAAAACAGGGAAAATTAAGATATAAGGCAGAGCTTACCTAAAAATTAATTTGTAGTAATGAAATACAATTACTTTATTTAGTGTACATTGCAAGAGGTTCCACTCTTGTATTACTTTTAATCCCAAACACAGATAACTAGTTTATGTGAATGTGTGTTGTTTTGTTTGTGTAATATTTGCTAAGGTTTCGTGAGTGAGATCATCATTGGTTGATACTTGTATTTCAGAGGTGGGCCAGCTTTGTGACCCATGCTATAATCATCTGTTTAAATACTGACGGTTTGTTTTTTTCTTAGAAACCTGATTCATAAACACTTGGGCCCAAAGGAATCTCAATATCAGTTTTCAGCTTGTGTAACTGTGCCACCCGTACTCTCTCGTCCTCTTCTAGTGCGGCGCTCTGTTTAGGCAAGACTGCACGGAGACTCTGAGACTTGTTTCATTGGTGGCCTTGAGGGCGGTAAACCATCCTAGGGGTGGGCGATATACGAAATGTGGGCGAAATGTGTCAACTGATGGAGATTTTAGTCTATCGTCTTAATCGCGGTTGAGATCATGTGACGTTGCATGTTGCGTAATCACGCAATACACATTCACTTCCACAATTGAAGAAGCAGTGTTGCCAACTTATCGACTTTGTCGTTAGATTTTATCATTTTTCAGACCCCCTTGGCTACATTTTTCCAAGAAAGCAACAAGCAACAAATCTAGCGACTTCTTGAACAAACCTCTGCGAGTATCTGCAGGCGCGAGCGATTGTTTTCCTAGTGCGCGCACACCCCTCGGTGCAGCAGCGGTGAGTTCGCTTACATGTGACGAAACCAACAGATTGTAAAGAAAAAGCTGTGGAATTGGTTTGGGTATAGGAAAAGTGATACGAATGTGATTTGCAAGGTAAGCAAGAGCATTGTTTTAGCAAGCGGTGGAGACTGGTGTACTGTCAGGCTCTATGTTAGTACCTGTTGTTCTGAGAAAAAAAACATTAAACTTACAATACATTGCAGTAAACGGTATGGTTGTTTTTTTTACTTAAAGTATTGTTGCGATTCAGTTTAAATACAATGACATTATATGAAACTGTTGCTTTGTGTTTGAATGTTTAATTATGCATTTTCAGATACAAATTGCTATATTGTGGTATCGAAGTAGAAAATTGATCGCGATAGAAGATTTTGGTTTTATCGCCCACCACTAAGCTGTTTGTTTGTAAGAGCCAGGCAGGATGCAGGAGACAGGCTTCCCCCTTTTTTTTCTTTGGCTAAACGGCCTCAAGTGACTCGAGTAGCAGGAACTCTGTTAAATTCTAAATGTTGGTATGTCAATCATCATTCCCAAACCATTTTTTAAGAATCACTCTTCATCAAAGCCTCTGTATGTTTACATTTCTACTGTTTGGCAGCTGAGTCTGACCTAGAGACACTTTGATTATTATTTTAATAGAATTGCAGCCTTGTGTACTCTGTGTCCGTGTAGAGTGGTTTGTGTGTCAAGCTCACAGTGGAGTTACTGATAGTCAATATAACTGGGTTTGGCTGTCTGTCAGTTTGATTTGTTGCAGTTTTATTTGCTGCCTCTCTTTTTTATGACAGGATCTTCACAAGTTTCTGCCTGACTGGCACTGACAATGTGCTGCCCAGAAGTGATTATTTATCTTAACTATGGAACTGTAGACTATAGATATTTAGACATTGTTATGGGTGAATCTCATCACATCACATGTCATACATAATATATAAATGTCATTATATATTCAGTTCTCATTTCTGTTAAGAGACAATGTTTTATTTTTAATTTCTTTTTTTTTTTTGTAATTCTCATTTGATTCTTGTTGTAATATGTACTGACACATTGAAGAATATCAATGAATATTTGATTTTTTTTTTTTTATATTTTACATTTTTAATTTTATGTAATGTCATTATTTTGTATTATTTAGTATTATAAATAAATGTTTTCAGTAATTTAGTTTTATTACAGTTTCAATTTAAGTACATCTACTTCACCATATTTAAGATTGATACCAAGGCAAGCTACGTTATCTTGTATTAATATTTTTTCTTTCAGCATAAATGCACTGATAAATAAGTTTTTAATAGCTTTAGATTTAAAAACGCTGATTTATTAAAAATATATAAATATATTAGATATGTACACACATATACGTATATCAAAACTTTCATCAAAGTAAAAAAAAAACATTCTTTCCAACTTTGATGAACTTTTGCGACTCACTTCAAATATATGCATTACAGAAAGTATTATATATTTAATTTGATATTTTTGAAAAAATGTTAATAAATTGAAGGTTCTGCTTAATATACCATGAAGTGCATAAAGTGCTTAATCACCATAAGAGTAATGTTATTTTTATATCAAACTCAAACATTTCTAGTTTTTTCTTTTGATTTTGTGCCAAAAATATGACAGTCATGTTCTTGACAGGCTTTGTGAGACTCACCCTATATCAGTGATGGCACTCAGAGCAGTTTATGAGGCTTTTTTGATTGATGTTGATTGGTCAGATGCATAGAGATGGGTGATGGGCCATGAATAATAGGCACTGAGACACGATAATCAAACCCCGCAGGAAATGAATGACCACTATCCTTCAAAGCTCCATCAGTGGATTATGCTGCGTTTAGTATGACCCTTTTATGCTCAGATACAAACTCTGTTTTTCAACAGCTTTGGCGAGATTTTTTTGTTGATTTTTTTGTAGCCTAATATAAATGGTTATGTTGCCCTTCCTTCATTAATAGTTTTCTTTAATTGAGCTTGACACTGAATTTCTTGGAGTCTCGAGAGACAAATCTCTGCTCTTAACACCTAGAGCTTGTGTTTGGTACAGACTGAGGAGTTGGCTCCAGCCTCGGTATCGTTTACCTCTCACTCAGCATACAGATCAGCCGGGGGGCGTATCGCCATTAGGCAAAGAAAGCACAGCCCATCTGCCTGTTGCAGACAACTCCTCCTCAGTGTCTCAGTGGAAAGAAACCCTCATTCCCACTGCTTTAGATTCAGCGCCAGCTGCCATTGCGGATGCAGTGCTATTGAATGATCCGAAACGAACAAGTGTCAGAACTATCAGGTACTTAACACACTGTTATTCCTTTGCTTTGTCTTGCTGCTACAAACATGACACGCTCACATCAGTGACAAATTGATCCTTTGAATGAAATCTGTGTCTGTGACAGTGACTGGCAAAATCTACTGGCGTCTTTTTAAAATGTTAAAAAACTATGCAGATTTTAAAATTTAAAATCTGCATAGTTTATTCCACTTTTATCAAACTTTGGAGACCCACATTTAAAGGCACAACGCCTACAAATGATCAGTGACAAGGCCAAACATATCATATAACTAAAGATATTTATCAAATTATTCAAAATCATCTCCATATGTATTCAACAGAAGAAATTACGGTATTTTTCAATGCCACGGGATGTCAAAACCTGCATTAATGTGCACATTAGGACATTTTTGCTAAATATTATTTATAGTTATCTAATAAAGTAAAACTGGTGGCAAGGTCAAGATCATTTTATTAAAAAAATTCTAAGATAAATTTTCAGAAATAGTTTTCTATTTTAATAAATATTAAAATATAATTTATTCCTCTGACAGCAAAGCTGAATTTTCAGCATTAGTCCAGGCTTCTGTGTCACGTGATCATCTGAAACATTTCGTATTACCGTATTATCAGAAAACAGTTGTGCTGCTTAAGATTTTTGTGGAAACCCTGATAATTTTTTTTTTTTTTCAGGATTCTTCAGTGAACTTAGAGTTCGAAAGAACTGCTAGATCCTTTGTAATATTATAAATGATAAATTCTTGCTGCAATCTTCTTGCAAAAATTTACTCTGAACTTGTGAATGGTTGTGCACACTTATCATTTTTTTAATTTTTCTGGCTGTGTACCATGGAAATACCATAGCATGCTTTGAATTGCCTCAGAACACAACATACAGCGCCATCATATGCAAATTTCATTCAGTTGTACAGCATAGCATCCATGATAGCACCAGCAGGAGGGCTAAAAGCGTGAGCTTTTTCGGGTTTTGTTATCAAACGCTGACCTCTAGACGCACAACTTCTTGGAAGCTGTTTGTCATACAGCATGAAGCTTTCATGAGCAGCTGCGGTTGGGCTGTAATCTCTCAAATAATGCAGGGAGAATGAGCCTTGTGCGAACTGACAGACGCGAACAGGAGGAGACAGAAATTAAAGTGCCACTTTGGCATAAATGCGAACAACTGTATTTAACTGTGAAAAATGTAAATTCTCCCGTTTCATAAGTCTCTATATTTAAAAAAAAAAACGAGGGCAGGGAAGCTGGCCAAACTTCAACACGGCCATATTGTCCAGATCTGTCTTTCCAAGAATGCATTCCTTTGGGCTTTTTGGATGTTAATAATATGCTAATAAAGATAAGAGCCTCACAGCTCTGTAAAATAACACGAAGCCACCAGGATGCTTCGGGGGAAATGTTTACTGAGGAGCGACAGGATTTTAATGCCAGCGCTATCTTTGTAGGACGCTTTTAAGCTTCGTCAACACTCTAATCTCCTCGAGAGAGACCAAGGTGCCATGTGATTGCCAGAGCAACTTGTTTGTGTCAGTGTTTGACATTTGCCGTGATATCAGCATAACTCAGAGTGTGGTGTTTAATGCTGCTTCGGAGTAAACTGTCAAATCTGGAAGTTTCTTTTGCATTAAGCAGACGGCATGCTTGAGTGGAAAGTCTATTATAAATAACTGCCTCATTTTAGTTTGAGGTTTCAGTACAAGACTTAACTAAAACTCAACTAGTTTCAATCTTCCTAAAAACCCTGCGTCGAATTGTGTCTTGTTTTGTAAATGAATCTGCCGTAAAATGAAGTTCTTACTGACACTTACTGATACAGTTAGGCAAATGAAGTTTATTGTTTGTTTTCCGCATAGACCCGCGTGAATCAGTGAGCCGGGCTAAACAGGAAGCGATGTAGAAACAGGTGTTGATCATCTTTTTTAGACCTGCCCATTACGCACGTCCGACGTGTGCCTGGGTCAACATGTTTTGTAGACCCTGGAATGACATTTATATCCAAAATTTTAGTTTTGATCACATCTCTACACCTAAACCTAACCTTACCCATGAGTAAGGCCTAAATTCATATTTAATGATAGATGACTGACGCTGATGTACGGGCACCAAACACTGATTATAAGCCTAAACTTTACAAAAACTATAAACTGGTTCTGATTGGCTAATCACAATGTTGTTCCAGGGTCAACCAAGATGTTGATGCAGGGACACATCGAACTCAGCAAAATTAGGTTCTGCTTACCAGCACATCATAAAGTTGCACACTCCACAAGCGGTTGTTTTGGTAGACGGGCTTCAATGTAAGCTATTTTTAGACTAATGAGAAAGTTTTGAGTTCTGAAACTTACAGAATGCTTGTATAACACAATGACCTCTTCTATATTAAAAGATCAAGGGTATTTTGATTTCTCAGTTCATGACTCTTTAAGGAAAAGAAGATGCGGTTGAATGGTATTGAAAATGATGGGTATAGATTATATTTCAAATGGCACAATGTCATGATTTTGCTCTTTTCTGTACTTGATAGGCTGCTGTTCTGAAGTTCACCAAAGTTTACCCAAACTGATGCGAAACGGGCAAATGTGAAAGGAACAAGATGGATGAAACAGAGTTTCTTTTCATAGAGTTAAGAAATCATCAAGTGAGTGTATCATTTAGCTAACTTTATTTAGATTTTTATTTACGACACTGATCAATGCAAATACGTAAGCGCGTATCAATTTCAGAAATATGTTAACAAGCTCAAGTCCAAATGATTTTTAGACTTGCGTTTGATTCAGTTAAATATGAATTTGATTTGTATAATTCAATAAAGGAATGAATGCTCATGAATACACTAAAACCTTGACGCTTCAAAAAGTTCATAGAAATGATAAAAGTAATCCATATGAATCAAGTGGGTTAATCCTCTGAAGAGACATGATCTTTTTATGTGGTGAACAATTCACATGATTAACTGATTAACACACATACGTAGAGCACATCAAATATGGAAGCAAGCCTGTTTTTGTTCTCATGCATAATCTATGAGAAAAAGGTCAAATGTAAATGTAAAAAAAGTGTTTATGGACAGGAGAAGTTGAGATGGGGAACTACTAAAAAGACAGACAATGTTTTTTTTGTTTTTTTGTTAATGCCTTATCAGCATGCATTTATTTTTGGCCTTTTTCTTTGAATGTAACAAAAACATTCATTGGTTCTACCACACATCCCACTCTGCTGTACCATTCCAGCCTCTACTTGATTTGGCTTGAGAGATAAAGATTATTGTAATCTAAAATGACCCACTTCTCATTTGCCAGCAACAGATTGCAATCTCCTTCTCGTCATTTTGAGGAAGTCCTTATGCTTGTGAGCAGCTCTGAGAGAAACTGACAAGCTGAGCGCGCACTGCTGAAGGGCTCCATCTTGGCTGAGGGGAAGCCTCTGGCCTATAGTTTACATTCTTCAGAAAATATCAGAAAATTCTCCCACTTTCAGCAAAGCCTCCAGGGGAAATCTTCAGACGCTACACAAAATCATGCTGCCTTAAATGACAACAGGTGGAGGCAGAATATTTTCTTAACCCAGGGAGCATTTGAACTGTGTAAACTACTGTGGGAGGATGAAAGCACAGTTGGTGTGCTAATTATATTCAGTGATTTAGACGATGGCCTGTGTGTTCATTAGAAAATTAAACTAGTCTTCGTTGAACTAAATATGAGCTGGCCCTGCGTCCTCCTGCATTACAAATAGTGCTACTCTGATGAACTGCATGGGAGTATTAAAGGGATCATATAACGGCAATTTTTCACAAGCTGATGGGATTCTTTAGGGTCTTAATGAAAAGTCTGTAGTATAGTTTGTTTAAAATTTCTCAAAGACAGTGTAAAAAAACTCTAATTTTACCCTGTCAAAAACAGCTCTTTTCAAAACACTCTGTTCTGTGTACTTTCCTTTTTAAATCTTCACGAGCCCCGCTGACTCCACCCCTCTTTTCCGAGGTGCTCTCAGAGGATCTTTTTTAGCCGTATTCATAGTGAAACTTGCTAATTTGCACATTATTAGGAAAGGAAAATGATCAGAAATACTGTAAATATTGTGAAATATTATTGCAATTGTTATAAAACAATTGTTTTCTATTTTAATATATTTCAAAATGCAATTTATTCTTGCTATTGTAAAACAGAATTTTCAGCATCATTACTCCAGTATTCATGTCACATAATGCATAATATGCTGATTTGCTGCTCAATTTAAATTATTATCAGTGGTGAAAACAGTTGTGGTGACTAATATTAGTATGAAATGTTTCCATGAATCTTTGAATAGATAGCATTTATTTAAAACACAAACCTTTTGTAGAATAAATATATTTACAGTCACTCTTAATCAGTACCTTTCTTTTTTCTTTCTTTCCTTCTTTCTTTATATAAATCATTACTGACTGCAAGACTATTTCCTTATTCTTTGTGCAGTTGATGCAATCAGCATGCAAAATTCTCATTAATTTACAGTGCTGGAAAATAACATCTTTCCTTCATGTTTTGTTTTGCAAATCCCTCATGTTCCCAGCATAATCATTTTTGCTAATGCTGAAAAATAGAATTAACATGTAGTGAAGTGTAACTATTTCCAAGCCTTTTGGCTGTTAATTAACGCAACAAAATGACTTTAAATATATGTTGCGTTACAGGTTTTTTACAGAAGTGGCAGTTGTGCCTTTCATTCTGCATCTTGTGAGAAGATGCCGAATAGTTTTCATCATGTCTGAAAAACAGATATAAAGAAGAACTGCCAGTCATATAAAATCACAAGCATTTGTGTCGTCTGTGTTGTCAGGCCCGATCGAGCTTGATGACATCACTGATGCGGTCAGACAGCACTGGTTTCTGAAATAAACCGCATGTGCATTGTACCCTCTATATTTTGCCCAGGCATCCTTGAGAAATGAACTGTGAAAATACCAATATTGTTGTCAGCACGACTCGTCTGTGTTGTCCATCATGCTGTAGGTGAGTTGCTGCATTGCTGCAGTCTCTCTTGTTCTCGCTTTTTTAGTACTCTTTTTCCTCCCTTATTTTCGTGGTGGTGCAGCGGTTAAAGACGTGGGTTGAGATGCTAATACCCCCTAATTAACCCCAAGGCATAATTTTCTCTGTCTCCTGCTTTAACTCGTGTCCAGTGAGATGTGGAGATGTGGAGTTGGATCCTGCCTCAGTCCTAGTCTCATATAGCCAGTTATTTGGCAAAAAGTCATCATAGCAGCATATACCAGGCTATAATTCCACTTAGACAGCCACTTGACTGTAATATTATGCAACCAGTTTGTTTTGTTGTTATGTGGCAGAGTTATCAGGAATAGATTATTTGAATGTATTGTACTTAATACACCGGTAATTTTGGAAAACTTGGAAAAATGGATTATTTAGGCATTTTAACATATTTAATATTGAACTATTAAAAAAATATATATATTTTAAGATTTGCTAAATGTCACATTAACAGTGTTAGCAGAATGTTAGTGTTTTAAGTTAATAAATGTGAACGTAAAATATATAAGCGTCCACTATGGCTCCCTCATATTATGCATCCTAAACGAGGCATGCAAGCCAGGCAAACTGAAGAAAAAAGCTTGTGTTCCTTTACTCCTGAAAGTTGCATAAAGCCAGTCCTGGTCTAGCTGATGTGAGAATGCTGAGATAAGACCGTCAGCCCTGTCCTCTATCTTTTGGGAGAGAACACACACAGGAGCTCAGGCAACCCTCCAGCTCTGGCTTCTTAAAAACTGCTTTTTGTGCTTTCTTTTCCACCCTGCTAAGGAAACAGAGTTTCACGGGCATCTCCGAGTGGCGCCTAATTAACAGTGACACGTTGATTGCCGATTTTTAGACTCCCACGACCCAGCTGATTCGCTCGCTCTGAAATCAATTGCTGTGTTCCTGAACGCTTTTTAAGAGGGGCTCTGCCAAGACAGGGGAAGAAGGAGACGCTTTTAGACGCCCCCTGCCTCTCTGCCATCTTCAAACACTGGCCTCTGAGAGGGCGTGCCTCGGAGGTCCATCATTTTCCCAGCGTATAACTATGATTATTCTATCTAATTGAGCAGATTAGGGTCATTTTAAGAACCTTGCATACTGTTGTAGAGTCAAATGTTCACAGATACAGTTAGTTAACCTCACAGACTTATTTTAATCTGCAACATTTGAACAGACGCCCATAAAAAGATGCTTCAATAATGACTAGTTGTCCATTCTTTCTATTAAGCTTAATCTTACACCCTAAAGAATAGTTATTTGTCATTAGCTGCCCATTTATCAACATTACAATATATTAGACATGACCAGTCTGTGAGTAAAGTTCGGTGCACTGCCTGTTTTATCAGGAAACACTTTATTCAGTAATTGAACCAATCAGCCTGTTCTTTGTTACTTTGAAACTCTTGTGAAATCAGGCTGCCGTTGTCTCATCACATCTCTGATGCTGAAATGCTTCACAATGGTTGCTATTTATGAACTCCGGACGTGATGCTGGGTTAGAAAACAGTCTGGAAAATTATGGATGGCAGTCAAACTTTGATCTGTGCCTCAGGGCACTTTCAAGATATTCTGATTGGAGGTTTGCTGCAGGACTGGAAGGGAATGTTGTTTGTTTCAGATTTTTATTTGGTCTAACTAGATATATATATATATATATATTTATAAATAAACTATTTCATACAAAACTAAATTTGCATTCCCTGAAGGAAATTTCAGTGCTCGCAAAGCTACAAAAGAATAATGTGCGGTAAGCTAGGTTTTAGTTTTTATGTAAATGGAAAGAATCAACACATACAGTAGTCAGTGGTATCCAAAATATCTGAACTAGAATTTAACTTAAGAAAAAAACGAAGAAGAAAAAAACAAGCATATAAACTACCTGGGGTCAGTTTAATTAAAACATTTTTTTTACATGAAATGAGTACTTTTATTCGACAAGGATATGTTAATTTTACAGCAGTAAAGACATTTATAATGTAAGAAAATATTTTTGTTTTAAAATACTGTTCTGTTTAATTTTCTATTCTTTTAAAGAATAAAAAAAAATTGGTTTCTACAAAAATGGTGCACAGCACAATTTTTTTAACATTGATGATGATTATAATAATAATAATAAATGTTTCTTGAGCAGCAAATCAGCATGTTATTTCTGAAGGATCATGTGTGGCTAAAGACTAAGAGAGTAAGAGTAAGTATGCTGGAAAATCAGCTTTGACATCACAGAAATAAATTGCATTTAAAATATATTACAATAGTATAACTGGCCATATTGTCTCTGTAAATATGGTTTATCCTTTGCAGTATCTCCCTCGTGTTATATATTGTTATCTGTCATACAGTATTATTGTTGTACACGTTCTCTAAATCCATGTAATCCAGAACGTGTCTCTTGCTGGATCAGGACGAATGATTAAAAACTTGTTTCGAACTTTTGTTTGTATTGAGAGGCTGTCCTTTTGTCATGAAGAAAGAGGGAGTGGGTAAGGGGGTGAGAGAAACAGAGGAGTGTGGAGAAGGGTGGATGACAGGGTGAGAGAAATAAAGAGAAACGAGAAGAAGGCATACAGACATTAACAGCTTCAGACACATGAGCTGCACTGACTTTGGTGGTTGCTGGGGCAACCGTTTCCCAAGGTCAGTCAGAGTAAAAAAAGGTGTGATGATTTTTTTTACCCCCTTGAAGTCAGCATGAAATAGCTTGTGACCCTTTTTTCTACCCTTGATCTGACGGAAGGGTTCAAAGGTTTTAATAACTAATTTAAAAGTAGTTTTGTTGGTTTTGCAAATAAAAAAATGAGGGATTGGTTGATGAGATTTAGATTGAGCTTGAGTTTCAGATTAGTTTTAGATTAATGACAGTGAAATAGCACAGAATCTTAAATATCTTAGAATATCTTAAATCTTAAATAATTAAATTCTGGCATCATCTACTCAACCTCTTTTCTTTTCAAAACTGTATGAGTTTTTTTTCCTCTGTTGGACACAAAAGAAGATCAGGAAAAGCTTATGGTATCCACTGGCAGTAGTATTTTCTCACTACTACAGAACTCAAAGGAGTACCAGCGACTGTTTGGTAACCAGCATTCTTCAGACAAAAGAAACTCTTACAGGTTGATGAAGTTGAGTAAATGATGACAGAAGTGTCTTTTTTTGGTAAACTATCCCTTTAAATGGCTTTTTCCTAAATTAGAGGGGAACATTTGTTTTAGTTACAATTGGTTTAGACTGAAACATTCAGTTATTCATATAGCATTCAGTTAACAAAATGTAGGTTGGTACTTGTTCTTACTCACTGAATGGTGAAAAGTAGTTGTTGGTAGTCAATAATTAATTGAAATATGAGTTAATATCTCAATAATTTAACAAAACATTTGCATTTTTACAGTTTGATGTCGCAAAATGGTCAAATTGAATTCAAGTAAACAAATTTAATATTTGTATTTTTAGTGTTTAAATGTTTGAAGAATTTATTAAAAAAAACAACAAAAAAAAACATTATTTGAATTATTAGATTTTTTGGCTAATCACAAGCCCACTGCATTTCTTGATTTAAGCTCATTTTGTGCAATCTAATTAATTTTACATGATTTATATTTATATAAAGAACATAAAATATATATTTTCCTTCTCTTTGCTTTTCGATGTCAGTGTGGTATGTCGTTAGTAGTTAGAATACATTGCCTAATACGAGTAACCTAGATTACATTAATAGTTTTCATCATGTAATCTGTATGTCACACGGCTATGAAACATTAAAAATCTGTTACATGCTGTATTGCAAGTAAATGGAGTACCGTTTCAGTATTAGTGCAAATTTGGTAAGGAATTAAATACAAGATGCTTCGAAGGGTTGACTTTGTGTATTTGTTTTGGTTTTATGTAATATTGATCTCTTTATTTTGCTTTGGGAATTTCCCCTGTGCTCATTACTGCTCCTCTGAGGCAGTTTGGAAGCTCTTGTATAGAAGGGGCTGTTAAAATGAAGGGTTTGTGTATCTGGTAAACTGAGTGGACGGGACATGGCTGTAATACTCAGGCTACAAGGTCTCTCCACATGAGAAATGACAGCAATCAGGATGTTACGGTCCACTCTGCAGATAAATGCAGTAATGCACGAAGCTGCTGCCTGGCCTGAAATGCATGAATGTTTCAAAATATCATTTTAGAAATGGAAATGTATCAATTTAGGAGAAAGAATTATGCATTGCAGTCGAGGACTGAATCGCCATGGCAACCACTTCCATATGGAGATTTATCTGTCAGATAATTTTGGAGATGACCACATACATTCATTTGAAGACAGCTCAGTGGAATAATAAAACTGTTTTTTTCTCTCTCTCTTACATTATCAAGGGTCTAGAAGCATCTAAACTGTGTTATGAAGGATATATGGTGCTTAGGGCACACAGTGTGTTGGTGTTTGGGTGGATGCCATTGTGTTGCTGTGTGGTTGATTACAAAAATAGCTTTCTGGCATCAAAAAAAGTTTTTTTAGACAGTTATATTATTATTTTATATATGGTCACTTAGAAAAAATATCACACGTGTCTTCAACAAGCTGCATGATTTGAAGTATTATACATATCCATAAAACAAATACTGCACGATACGTTATTTCCAGAAAGACAGGCCATTATCTTATGATTTAATGATTCTGAATGTACAGTAGCTTAATAAGTTAAGTTATAATACTTAACTTAAGTTAATTTAGCTTAATGAGTTATAATAATTTCAGAACAAACTTTTGGCAGTGATATTTTCTTATTAATTATATAATGTTTATTAATATTTTCACTTGTTTACAAATATTTATTTATTTATTGTAATTTTTTTGTAGTTCAATTTTTAGTAGGTTTTTAAAGTTTACGTTACCAGGTGTTTAAAATGAACAAAGAAAGATTTATAAATACTCATTGTTTGTTCATGTTAGTTAACACATTAACTAATACTAACACATGGCGCTTTATTTTAAAGTGTTAGTAATATTTTCATTTTTTGTGAACTGATGTTCAACTTTTCTTTTTAATAGTCAACTTATTTTCAGGTTATCTTTCCTTTCATAAACCTGAATGCTCACTAAAAACTGACAGAGTCATCACATTTTGTTGTGACACAAATCAGTGATATCTAAGCAGGTGATAACTGATCATAACGAATCTTATTGGGATGGAGGTATTGCCTCCTCTCACATGACTTTCACCCAGTGATTCTTAATTACTCCCCAACAAAGTCTCGGCACGCTTTAAGATCCATGTGAAAAGTCAATAGGCTGAAGGGAGGCAAACCTCAGCTATAACTTTACCCTTACTTTCACTGTTGGACAGTACTACTGTACAAAAATTAGTGATTTTATACTTTTAATGTCATATTTAGTAATATTTGCATTATTTTATTTTGTGATAATGATTATTTTTTCATCCAATGTTTTGAAGAGATACTACCTCTTTTGGAAACTCCCCTAATATAAATATATAAAACAATAATAACCATAACTTGTAAAAAACAATGTACAGCATACTAAGCCAAAACAGGCTGAAAGGTCTAGAACAGGTTACACTTTAAAGTATCAGTCTGGGCTTAGAAATCTTGAAAGCATTGTCCATTAACACTATGTTGATGTTGTGTCAACTGTACATAATTACCTCCAGGTTCTTCTGGAACTATTAGACTTGAGCCTCTGAGCTCTCTTACTTTCTAATTTCCATTCTGAATATGCAGACAGGTTCTTCTAAAAGGATTTTTGTTAACGTCATAATGCAAAAGTGCGGCACAGACTGAAAGCTCTGATAAGCAGTGTGGAACAAATGAAACTGAGGCTGACTAAAGAAGAGCTTTCAGAAAGATGTTAGAGCCAGTGCATAAAGTAGGATGTATTAGACTAAGCACATACTCAAAGAAGAATACGGTCCTGAAAAAACTTTCATGCTTCATTTTTTTTCCCTCACAATCTCCTAGGCACTTTGAAGTAAACTATGTAACCGGGCGGCAGCTGTCATGGGGTCTTTAGGCACTTCTGTGGCATTTTAGACACCTATTAGCCAGAAGACACATTTTATGGTTTAGCATACGATGATGACCAACTATTTTAGTGGACGGCCTTTGAGCTTATGCTTGAAATAAATTGGGCTTTGAAATTGGAAGTGATACTGGAAAGCCAAGAATGATATTTTTCCACAGAGATGCATTACCAAACATGTATTCCTGTCAGATTTATGGCCTTAAGTTTTCCAGTGAATCGGCTGCGTGAAGTTTATCAAGGTTAATGGTGCCTGAGAACTGATTACACTGCTTTTTTATCTTATTTTCACTGTATCACCATTCTAATCCATAAACAAATCACTGCGTACGTGAGATGTTTGCCAAGCTTGATGTGTAAGAGGAGGAGACGCGTTCCTGAATTATTAGTAAAGAAAGGAAAACATTTTTATTTCAGTCTCTTGTCTGTTGTTGACTGCCTACAGTCCTCTGTGTCTGCACCAATCACAATTCAAGTGAGACCAAACAATGGAAGTGCTTCACAGCTTGCTTGAACACGGTTAGAAAAAGGACTAACCACTCAGAGGATGATTCTGTAAGTCAGTGTATCAGGAGGAAAATAACACAATCTGCTCTGGCAGTTTTTTGTGTAGAAATCTAATGGGAATGATGAATTAGAAATTCTATTTGTTTAAGCTGTCTGGAGTTGGAGTGGTATAAATATAGTTATGGATGCGTTGCACTTCTCTCAGTCCTGTTAACCTCTAAAATGTGCCTTCCTGACACTTTTAACAGGCCTCCACAATAAGGGTTTCTTTCTGCTGTGTTTTAGATTTTTTGGGGTAAAATATAATATATATGCGTGTGTGCATATATATATATATATATATATATAGATAGATAGATAGATAGATAGATATTGAAAATTAAATATTATACTGTATATATAGGAATCATGGAATTTTTTCTTTTAGAAAAGGCAATAACATTTTTTTAGGATATTTTTATGAAAAGAAATTTCAAGAGAAACATTTATTTGAAACTGAAATCTTTTGTGACTTTATTTATGGCTTTTCGATAATTTGAATGCATCCTGGTTGATTACACAGATGTATTATATATATATAAATATATACACTGCTCAAAAAAATAAAGGGAACAATTGAACAACAAAATGTAATTTCAAGTCAATCACACTTCTATGATTGACAATCAATTTCACATGCTATTGTGCAAAAGGAATAGATAACAGGTAAAAATTATAGGCAATTAGCAAGTCACCCCCAATAAAGGAATGGTTCTGCAGGTGGTGACCACAGACCGCTTCTTAGTTCCTATGCTTTCTGGCTGATGTTTTGGTCACTTGTGAATGCTGGGGGTGCTTTCAGTGGTAGCATGAGACGGCTTATCTAGGATGGTACATCAATGTGAGCTGTGGCAAGAAGGTTTGCTGTGTCTGTCAGCATAGTGTCCAGAGCATGGAGAAGCTACCAGGAGACAGGCCAGTACATCAGGAGACGTGGAGGAGCAGCAGCAGAACCGTTACCTCCACCAGGAAAAGGAGGAGCATTGCCAGAGCCCTGCAAAATGACCTTCAGCAGGCCACAAATGTGCATGTGTCTGCTCAAACGGTCAGAAATAGACTCCATGAGGATGTTTGGCATTTTCCAGAGAACACCAAGATTGGCAAATTGGTCACTGGTGCCCTGTGCTCTTTACAGATAAAAGCAGGTTCACACTGAGCACATGTGACAGAGTCTGAAGATGCCGTGGAGAACATTCTGCTGCCTGCAACATCCTCCAGCATGAGTGGTTTGGGAGTGGGTCAGTAATGGCGTGGGGTGGCATTTCTTTGGAGGGCCGCACAGCCCTCCATGGGCTGCATGTAGCCTGACTGCCAATAGGTACCGAGATGAGATCCTCAGACCCTTTGTGAGACCATATACCGGTGCGATTGGCCTAGGGTTCCTCCTAATGCAAGACAATGCTAGACCCCATGTGGCTGGAGTGTGTCAGCTGTTCCTGCAAGACGAAGGCATTGACGCTATGGACTGGCCCACCGGTTCCCCAGACCTGAGTGCAATTGAGCACATCTGGAACATCATGTCTCGCTCCATCCACCAACGCCACGTTGCACCACAGACTGTCCAGGAGTTGGAGGATGCTTTAGTCCAGGTCTGAGTTGAGATCCCTCAGGAGACCACCTCATCAGGAGCATGGCCTGGGAGCACGCTGTAGGGAGGTCATACAGGCACAAGGAGGCCACACACACTACTGAGCCTAATTTTGACTTGTTTTAAGGACATTACACAAAGTTGGATCAGCCTGTAGTGTGTTTTTCCACTTCAATTTTGAGCATGACTCCAAATTCAGACATCCATGGGTTAATAAATTTGCTTTCCATTGATAGTTTTTGTATGATTTTGTTGTCACCGCATTCAACTATGTAAAGAACAAAGTATTTAATAAGAATATTTCAATCATTCAGATCTAGGATGTGCTATTTAATTTTTTTTGATTGGTGTATATTAAAT
>JAUYWG010000047.1:6875137-6896633 GCA_034779775.1 Enteromius afrohamiltoni | reverse complement strand
TATATAAAAACACACATATGAGAGCTGTGAGATGAAAATGTAGGTTGAAAAGGTGCTGATGTAGGAAGTCGATCCTGCTCTCCTTTCAGTGAGCTTATATAGGCCCATTTTGCTGATGGCCTGCACAACCTCATCTTCTGTCTTTCTCAGATATTCGGGGTGGATTGGCAACCCCTGGCCCCTGTGACTTTCTTGGGTTGACTTTCTTTTTGAATATGAACTGAAAGGACTATTACGTCGCAATTTCATGCCCCAGGGGTTATCTGATATCCTCTTCACTACATTTAGCTCAAAGTGTCTCACAGTCTCCTCATCTACTCCTGCGTGATTTGCTCAGTGCCTCATTTCACTCGTCTCTTCTCTCTGTTTCTCTGTGCCACCACCCTTTATTTTTCAACAGTCTGCTGAATTACTTGTCGCTTTTAGCAGTGTTTCTCTTACTGTACGTGTGTGGACAGATCGACATCAATTGAGGAAATTTACTTAATTTACTAAATATATTTTGCTTACCATCTTTTACATTTTTAATATTATATAAAAAAAAGTTTAAAATATTTGTAAAATATTTAATACTTTTTCTATGAATTAAAATTGTACAAATGCTATTTACAATACAATAAATCATATTGATACCCAAAAACGATTTATTTTAACTGACTAAAAAAATAACATTAGTGTTAATATTGTTTATATAATAATGCCACAGCAATGAAATAAAAGTAATTAATATAATTAATTTGGCCTTTCTGACCATGGAACAACTTAATAATAAATTAAATATAAATTAATGTTTTTTAATTAATTATAACAAATACTGATACTATTGTGCTGTTATTTTAACTTATTAGAAAAAAAAAATTATATTGGTATTACTTAGAAGATAATAACACTTATTCAGATAATGTACAAGTCACATTTTTCTTAAGAACTTCGAAATGGCATTTTGCAGTATATGGAGAAAAAAAAAAAAAAAAATCCTGTGAGAATAAATTATTAATCATCTTCCAGTAAAGCCATTATATCACTCCCAGCATCACATGAATGATAAACCAGCTCTCGGTGAAACTGCACCTGTCATAAAAAAAACGTCAATACACATTGTGATTGTGTTCCTCATATTTCAGTTTTGGTAGATTTATATGTGTCACCACTTGGAGCTCAAATAGCCATCATACTGTAGATCTCGTAGATAATCTTACCTCAAATTTTAGTCATATTTTCAGTGGTCATTGTGAAGATAAAACTGATCTAGTGTATTTTTAGCACTTTCCAGTCATCACAGGAGGTCTCATTTACTTTGATTATGGGTTGTCCCATTATACGCTGATTTGCACAGCACTGCATGGAACCTGAACAACAAAAGACTTTGTATTGAACTGCGACTCATCTGAATTTAATTGTTCTTATTATACATTTTGCAGCATTTAAATATCAATGCAGTCACAGTGGAGGTTTTGTGAAAATCTCAGCAGCTGGACTACAAAAGTCCAGTTTCTGAGGAGTATTTGCACACAAAGAAAACGCTGGCTGTTTTTCATTCAGGTGCTTTAATGAGTAATCTATACTGTGTTGACAGAGCAAAGTCCGTAAATGACTTAAATAGAGGCGAGCAGAGGTTTTTAAGAGTGTGAGCCATTTAGCAGGACAGTTTAATGAAAGCGAAAGGTACAGGCCACACTTAGTTCATTATCCAGCTTAAGGGCTTTACATGCTCTTAAATAGTAGAGCTCAGGTGAACTCACGAGACACCCACTTTCATACCCACAGCCTCCCTGTGTAGGTATTTTGAGCAGGATTGTTTTTTTGGTGCTTGTAAAGTACTTCATAACTGCTTCACTGCAAAGTGCTTAGTCATTATTAGTCCAGGTCAACTGTGACCCTACTTATTTAATCAAATATTTCCTCCTCTGGAACTCTGGAGGGCAAGATTTTTCATATCATGAAAGTGGTATTCGCTCATAAGTTTACAAACCCCTTGTGGAATATATCTGTATAAGAGATCATGAATATTGAGTGCTAGCCAAAGCAAGCTGCATAACAGATATTAAAGTGTACTTCACAAGATAATGACTGAAATACTGACTGTTGAACTGAGGAAAGTTTGTGTAAATTGAGTTTGTAAATTGTGTTAAAAAAAAAAAAATTATATTTATGAAATATATTTACATTATGATACAGTGTTAATTTTTTTTAAAAATTTAGCTTCATTATTGCTAAAAAGCCATTATGATTACACTTCATATTTTATTTGGTATTATATTTAGATGTTTTGGACATTCTTTTTTTAAAGCTTTATTAGTGATACACAGAAATGAGAACAAGGTGAGTTTAAAAGGTAAATTTAATGCACTTTAAAACAAAAAAAGACAGTTTCTAAATCAGTTTTAGTATTTTATTTAATGTTTTTATGACCCTTTTTAATTTTTATATTATGGCCGGGTTGCATAGTGACTTAATATTTGTATAACCCTTATTTTATTTTATTATTAGTAGTATTAGTAGTAGTAGTAGCAGCATAACTTTTATGGCCCTTCATATACATTTTCATGCAACGCAATGCAAATGTTATTTTTATTTGTTGTATTTATTAATGTATTGTTATATTGATCATAATCCCTCATTATTGAGAATTACTTCTGACACAGTCTGGTTTAGTATTGGACTTATGTATGTAATGTAAATCCTAAATGTCCTTTATTTCAGCAACATCACTTCTCCTACACTTTCAATTCTGCAATTTGTATTCCCTGATGTGCCGGCCCTCGTGACCCCAACCTTTCTACGCTCTGTCTTTGACTTTGTTTTTCACCGTCTGTCTCTCTGATGCTTTGTTGTAAGCGAGCCTCTTGAATCAGTGTTTTTGGATAAATTAGAATAATTGCTGTGACTGATCATCTGAGGTTCTTGACCTTTTCTGCAAGAGCAGGCGCTCCTAACATCATTACAGCCAGCAAACCGAATCCACCGCAGGATGAGAAAAGAAAGCAGGCTGCACATTGACCCAGCGCAGGAACAAATGACAGTCAGAGGGGGAGGGACTATGGGGGAGGAGGATGGGGGTGGGGATTTAGAACACAGTCGGCCAAAGAGCATGCTTGGCTCCTCCCCCTCGTGAATAATGCATGATACATTGGGTTGTCCCTGCTGATTGGAGTCAGCTGGCGGAAGTGGCGGGTTGCTGGGCTCACCGGCTGAGAGAGCAAGCCCAGGCTAGTGTCTCTCAGTCGCTCCATGAGCCTGAGTGCATCTGTTTCTGTCTGTCGTGAAAGAAACCTGGATGTAGGACAGCTGGATCTGCCTCCGTTGCGTCCTGCTTCACACCACTTCCGTGTTTATCTGCTTCACCTCTCCCACAGGATTTACACAGGGGACATGTAACCTCTCCAACGAGGCTTTGTTTGTGTGTGTGTGAGTGCGTGTGTAACGGAGGGGAAGACCTCCTCCTCAAAGATTCACCAATGCATTCCTGTTGGAAAATGAAGATTCAGGTACAAATGCTGTGATGTTTTGGTGTTGTCTTCTGTCTTCTGTTTGTCAAACTGCTCCGGCCGAGGCTCTGTGTGTTTGCGTGTGTCATTGTGCTCATGTGAAAGGAGAGCTGTGAGATTGCTGTCTCCATGGTTGCTATTGTGAGGCCTGTTGTTGTGTTATGGAGATGAGGCAGCTTCTATGCACTAGTGCGGCAGTTTCAGCATCAGCTGTGTGCTGAGGGCTTTTTTTTCTTAAATCTACAATACCGACATTAGTTGTGCTTTCTATTCCTTGGTTGTATTTCTGAATAACCTCCGTTTTCTCCTGTGTGCTTCTCGCTGTACAGTATATGTGTGCTCAGATGAGGGCTTTTGTGTTTGTGAGCTAGAGAGGACTACTGTAGAATTTGTTTTGCTTAACTGATGTTAAACTGACTTGCTGGACAGGTTGATCGCATAAATGTAGAGCACATCTTTTATTTTCAGTTCCGTGTTATGCTGGAATCGCATATACACAGTTTTTTTTAGTGTAGCAGACATGCTACCAAACTCAGTGGTTATGTACACTGGTGTAGAGTTTACTTTAAAACCTTTTTCAGTAAATTCCACAAATTATTACAAGGACATGGCAAATAGCACTTTAAAATAAATATGACATTTCGAAGAAATTGTTTTTTTCACGTAAAACTCCTATACTCCAGTAATCTAGTTTCCGGGCAAATTGGTGTATAGTTTCTAGAAATAGTTTAGTTTCCAGATTTAAATAATGAACCGTCCCTGTTCATATATCCTCCTATGAATACTACGGCAACACGCGTGGACAAATGCAGAAGGGGTAGTTATTTATTGTGCATTTCGATATCACGGATCATGATTAATCTCTCCACAATCCCAAAAAAGGTAGATGTATACAAACTGTGGCAAGAAGATATTGAAACAAATAAATGAGAATGAATATCGTTGTGGCGTTTCCGAAATGGAGAGAGCTTTGTGAAAACAGAGACTCAATTCTCGCGTGTTTTTAATAGACTGGTAAGCAAATACATTATTCACTGTGTAAGTAATAGTCATGTACAGGTGGTTAGGTGATTAAACGGATATAAATGAGCTTTTCATCCGTGAACACGATTTGTGAAAACGACATATCCCAGTGTTCTGGGATAATGCTCCCTCATTGCGTCATAGAACTTCCTTCTGTTATTGTTTTAAAAATGCAACCTCTAGTAGAAAAAACTTGCATATTGTGCCTTTAAGAATCGCTATTGCTATGACACATTTTTAGCTGAATTTGACAATTTTTCTGACATCTCCTGAATTATGATGGATTCGTATAGGATTGTACAAATATTTATATTCTGACCAATACGATAAGCAGATAATTGCCACTGACTGATAAATGGCTGATTCATTTTAAATGTTACAAATGAATTTAGGCATCATGACATTACAATGTACAGTATGAAAAATGGATATTTAATGGAGATTTGCAACAGATTAGATTTAATGAGATTTGTAATGGTAATAGGTAGAATAAAAATAAAAATTCAAATATCCAACATGCCACTTAAATGTGTATACATATATAATATTGTCCACTTAACCGATATTGTGCCAGTATATTGTGCACCCTAGTTTCATGCTTTCGACAGTCATTAACTAACAAAACACAAACCATTTTTGTCACAAACCAGATTTAGCATTTTATGATTTGCGTTTAGCAATACTGTCTGCGACCTGAACGTTAGACCAGACCTGTGACACATTTGTGATCCAATGCTTTACGTCTGTTTGCGATGACGGCCACATTAGTTCAGTGATTGTACTATCTCTCAATGTCATTATGTGTCATTAAATCTCAATAATAGGCTGTTAAATACTGTCTGTTAATATACTGCCACATCATGAGACAAAGTTCCTTGTTGCTCTCTCTCTTTCAGTTGCTCACACCAAAACATCCCATTGATGGAGACGCACGTGTCTGCAGCGGTGCACGAGCAAATAGCGTCATTGACAGACGCACAAAATCGGAGGCTTTGTGTGAAATCCCCTCGTTGTGGGGGGAGGGGGGCAGACAGAGATTAGTGATCACATGTGACACTACCCGCTTAAAACCTGTTAGAAAGAGGAAGTCATGAACGAACACAGGAAGTGTGCCTGTGTCAAACTAAACAATCCGGTCGTCTTTGAGTCTCCAGAGTCCAGACAGGCAGATAGACAGTCTCATTAGGAATGACTCAGTGATTTTGAGAAGGCCTGAGGGTTCTGCTGTATGTTACAGATTATCCCCATTACTGCCATGCTGTTTCTCTTCTTTACCACTCCGCCATCCGATTCACAGACGCCGTATTTAGTGCTCACAGCTTCCTACACACTGAGCAGCATCACTTCACATACTGTAGTGAAATCTCTTCGTTCGGGACGACTTGTAACACATTCAGATATCAACATAAGAATGTGTATTTATATGCAATATTATTTTTAAATACCTTCATTTAGCATCAAATGAATGGTGAGTTTTAATCTAAAAATGTAATTTATTTCTGTGGTTTTTGGTGTCACTTGATCAAATCATTTGCTGGTTTGAAAAAAAATTGCTGCGTAAACATTTTTTTTATTATCAATGTTAAAAACGATTGTGCACCTAAATATTTTTGTGGAAACCATTGTATTTTTTTTTTACCTAAGATTCAAAAGAACAGCATTTTTTATATATAATATGCATGTATGTATATGTGTGTGTGTGTGTGTGTGTGTGTGTATATATATATATATATATATATATATATAGTGTGTATTCTAATGGGAGATACTGTCATTGAATCGGGTTTATATTTTATTTGACTTGGAGTGTGGCACGCAGTTTATTGTATATTATGTTATTTTTGGAGCTTGACTGATGTGGAAACTGAACTCTGTATTTGTTTTTTCAACAGATCTTGTTTTATGATTAATAGAATAGCTTATAGATTTAGAATGACATGAGGGTAAATGAATAATGACAGCACTGACTTTTTCAGTTGAACTGAAATGCAGAAATGCACTGTGATGTCCAGACATATCCTAATCATCATAAATATTTGCCTAGGATCTAGCTTGTATGTCATTATGTTTCCTGCATTTCTAGTGTCATTCTGGTGTATATCATTATGTACTACATCTTCGTGGGGTTTCAGAGGCTGTAGCGGATTGTTTATCATCTACGAATGACCTCTCATTTGCATTTAGACACGAGGGAACAGTCCGGAGGGTCGCAGGGGAACACAGAGGTCCTGGTGTCAGCAAACTAATTAGTCTGGACTGGCCTGAGTTAATTAGGAGTGGCTTTGATTCCAGCATCAGAAAAAAAATAAAACATCATCTGAAAATGAACAACCAAAACAGTGTTCTCCCATAGGAATGTAGTTTCTCTTTGAGAGCAGAACAATAACAGGATGTGGGTTACTGATACCGTGCAGGTGACTGCGGATGTGAAAAATGCTGGAGGAGTTTTGAGCTGTTATGTTTTTGGTATGTTATGCCATTTATGGATTTTCGATATTTTTCGCTTGCAGTCATCTTACCTTCACTTTCTCCTCTTGGAAATGTGATGTTCAGAAGTCCTATTACTTTTCAGTATTACTATACCCAGTTTAACTAATTGTTCTGTTATCGTAGGATTAAAGATTATTCATGTAGAAATCAGTGTTAAATTTTTTTTGTTTTTTTTTGTTTTTTTAGTGCATGGCAGATAAATTTCAATACATTTTCATTTCAGATTTTAATTCAGATTGATAATGACATTTAAAATGTATTTAATTAATATCATAAATGTTTAGGATTTTTTCTATTGTTTATTAGATTATTTATTTTTGTTATTTGTTGCACTTATTTATGTACTGTACATGTTAAGTAATTAAAAAAAAAAAAAAAGAGTAATTGAAATTATCACCACGCACATACTCTCACATGCAATAAAAAATGTGTGTACTTCAAACAACGACATCTCTTTTTAGTTAAACATTCAGAATCAAATCTTTCCTTTACTTACACTCTTTCATGGCACAATAGAGATGTTTAGCTTACTAAAAATAATTACTTGTCATAAATACATAATTTACAGCTAAGCACATCTTGCCGGTCAATGCTTTAAATGTACTTCTTAATTCCTCACTCTGGTGTAATTCTAGCATGTGGTTGAGCACGATTTAAGTGAAACAGATGAGTGGACGTGAAGTGCTGTACAACCCTGTTCCCTATTTGAGTTGTTGAGAAATGACCGTTTCCTGTGATTCAATAAAGATAGTGCTCCAGTACTTGGCCTTCGGTCATCTGAGCTGTCTTTTTCACATCTGATCATGTGATCTCCGGTTCATGGGCCTCAGAGGGTTGGGGTTTGTTTGACAGGTCAGATAGGTAAACTGCAGCTCTCAGCTGAAAAGAGACCTGTAATTGTTGTCATTGCCCAGAGTATGAATCCTTCTTTGCCTGTGAGCAGTTTCTTTGAAATTGAAATTCGATCCTCCATTGTGTAAAAATGGTGAGCTCAAACAGGAAAACGCTTCCATGCTCGCTTCCTGCAAGATAGAGTTACATTCCCAGTGTTTCTCAGGCTATTTCAATATTTCCTACAATCACATTACCCACGATTGCACGTTTTCATGTGGTTTAGGTTGCAAATGAATCCTATTTATGCGTACATGTGTGCCGTTTCAGCAAGCGTAGATTATACCGTGTAATGTGTGTGCGATTCAAAGCTTTTGATTAGTGTAAAATATACGTTTGAATGGGGTGCGATGCGCTGAATAGCTAAGCTAATCACTTGTTGATGTCAAGTTAAATATTGCATGAAATTCAATGCAGAAGTGGATGATCCCAGCATGCTTCGCTTGCGCGTGACATGACAGGATTTGAAAATTTCTTGTTAAAGCTTGTTTGACTCTCACTACTGCTATTTGCGCAGTCGTTCTGATCTGATGGTAAACAAACAGTTTCGATGTGCACTGCGTATTCTGAATTAAAATGATGAAACCCAATGCACCGCACAACCTTGATGGAGTCTTTCTGCAGTGTTGCTAGATGTTTCCTATAAACAGTACTGTAAGTCTTGTGCAAATATTCTAAAGTGACGTTGTGAGGGGTTTTCAGTTTGTGCTGAGGGTCATCAAATGAAGTCCTGCGGGTTTGTTGTCTCTAAACTGGACTGTTCCTGCCACAAAGGTTGACAAAATAAACTTGTAGATGATTTACACATTTCCAATTTCCCAGTAAAATTGCTTTTTATTACTGCTGATTGTTTAATATTACTGTGTTAAACCTTTACTAAATATTGAATGCTTAGCTACTTATTTTACATCTTTGCACACTGTCTCCATGAAAATGAAAGTGCTGTATACAAATTGCATAGACAACAACAAAAGCGACTTAAATTCGAACAATCCCTTTAAACGTTGCCGTCCTAACAACAGTCGTGTTTCTATTACCCTTTAAATTGCGCAAATTGAAAATACGCCAGTTTTGCAAAAGCTCTAATATCGGCAAAAAGTTTTTATGCACACATGAGGAGGTTTTCCCGGCAATTCGAAAAAGGAATAAAATCGCAAAACTGCAATGGAGATTGTTTTTTCACATTTACAGGTCACATGGTGTTTGTAAAAACGTATATGATCATTCTTCTATGTAATATAACCTCCAAAAAACACTTAATGCGTGGTTGCTCTCGAGTATAAGGGGCTTTCCATTAATGTTTAGACAGTATGCGCTGTACACATCTGTGGAGCAGAGCGGCTCTGATATGATGCGGTCACTAGGCTAATGCTCACTTGTTTCTGCAGTATCTGTGCTGCTTCTGTAAAGATACACACATATGCCTCTTTTTAATAAATATATCCAAAATCAGATCCATCAAAACTTATCCCAAGAGGCAAGAGGTTATGTTTTAGTCACCTAATACTGGTTAATGGAAACGTTTGCATTTCACAATATTTTTTGTGCAAAGTTTTGCACAAATCTGTAATGGAAACGCGGCTAGTGAACAGAGCACTGCATAATGAAGTAATATTTAAGGCATACCTAACTATATACATAATATAGTATTTATGGTAGTTACGACCCTGCTGTGATGCATACTGAAAGCTATATAAGCCAGAATGTCCCATCGCAACTTCCTGTTCCAGTGGGATTTACGTCAACACAGGAAAGAAAATTGTGTTAAACTGTTTCATGCTCTTTAATGCTGTTTTGCTCTCTGTCCCTCTTTGTGGAGTCATTGTAGCCTTTATGATCAGAGCATCTATCTTTCTAATATCTGTTTACCGTGCATGGCTTAATTTTGTTGTGCTGGAGGATGTTGCTGCCTTGCAGGAAGCAATGATATAAAATATATGACGTGTGGGTCGCTTGATTATTGTCTTCTGAAAGGAAATATCTATAACTAAATGTGAAAGGCGCAATTTCATCAGCCCGATATTCAGACTGCATTTCACCCTTCCTTCAGATCGTGATGTTTGTTCTGTTGATTTAATTCTGCTGCTTCCTTTTTACTGTCTTCATTTTAATTTGCTTCTCTCCCTCTCTTCCTCTCTTCCCTCTGTTTATACAGCCAGACACTCGTATAACTCTCTCAATAATAAGGGCCAATAATCTCAGCGCAGATGATTTCTGTAAATGCCGAGCTGTTTTGCTTTTAAGAAGCAAGTAGTTACCTTGAATGCATTAACAGCCGTGCCCCTTTCAGCCCTGGGCAGACACACAACATTTATAAAATACAGGAAGAAGTGTAATGTCATTGAGATGGACTAGGGTTTATTTGAGTTCAATATTATATTGCACCTTTGTTACTTTTTAAGGAACCACTGACCTAACAACTTCTAAACACCCTAGCAACGGCATTTCAGTTCTCTGGCAACCACCCAGAGGAGATATGGTGTTAAGATTTGCACAGAGCCATCCACATTTTCTTCAAATAATGCATGTCTTGTTTTTACTATGAATTCAGACAGCGTTATTCCTCTCACACCAAATGGCTTAACTGACAGTAGAGACAGAAAAGGGTGTTCTTACCTTATTTTAAAGAGGCTACAGATTAAAAACAGACGTTCACATTGGCCGCTTTTTGTTTGTTTATATGTAGTCACTAAATTGCAATGTGCACTGCATGTGTGTAACAGATGTAATTTCCTTGGTTTTAATAACTCAACTAAATTATAATATGTAAAAAGTATAAACATGATCTACCATTCAGTTTGGAACAACACCTAAACTTAACAAATACTTTACCGCCTATTAATAAGTAGCAAATTTGCAATTTTATTAAGGGAAAAGTTGTAGTTAATGGAAAATAAGATTGGGTAGGATTAGGGATGTAGAATAAGATCAAGTAGATTAGCAATAAGAAATTGGCTAATATTCTAGTGATATGCATGCTAATAAGCAACTAATTGGTGGAACCGTAAAATAAAGTTGTTACTGTTATTCCCAACTCTCTTCCGTAATGCTTTGAGGAACAGTGCCTTTTCTCGTTTTGCTTATAGGAAGCCAGTTCATGTTCTGGGGATTGTATTGTGTCGTTAATGCCAGTCAAACATTAACTGAAAAGAAGTGGAGAGGGAGAGCGAGATGAAAATAGATAGACAGTGATGGTGAGGTTGTAGCAGTGATCTCATTTGCTGTCTGTTCCTCCTGACTGCCGTTGTTGCGTTGAGCTGTCTGCTGAGGCAATGAGACATGGAGATAGGGAATCTGGGAGCTGGAGGAAGAGAGCAGTCAGCTGAGGAGGTGTAGATGGCCATCTGTCACAGGTCTCCTCTCACTCAGCTCACTGATAACAACCTCTGCTCACCCAGTAGGATAATTCAATCTTCTCCATGCGCCAGTCATGGACTCGCCCTCTCCTCAGAGACAGCCCAGATACTCTGTGCAAATTGTGATGACCACATCGCTGAGGTAGATGCTGTGCACATCTAGGTTTTATTTCCACCTAGCCATGCATGACTCTATAAGATACTGTACAAGTTTTTGTTGACATACTTGGTTTTATTTTGGATAGCCCTGCCCTGCTCTTTACGAAACAGCTTCTTATTGGCTTTTAATAGTGTCAAGAAAGGAGGCAGATTTGTGCTTGATGTTGACAGAACGGTTACTTGTTGCTGGAATCACATCTAGTTTGGACATAGTGATAGACACACATCTCAGATTTAGGAAAGTGTCCAGAGTAAATAGGTTCAGGAACATTATGAGCAGTGTAGCCTCAGACAGTACGCCCACTAAACACCCACACACTGTTCACGGACCATCTGATGCTGACCGCACTCAAAAACAGCAAGAGCGGCCTGAAGTCACCTCTATTCCAGTGTATTGGCTGTGATAGGGTTTTTCAAATATGTTGATGCCAAGAAATGTTATTTTAGTATCACTGAGATCCCAGTATAGTGTTTTTTTTTTTTTTTGTTGTTTTTTTACTTTTTTATTTTGTATTGTCTGTTTTCATTGTAATTTTAAAGTTTGAATTTAGTTTTGCTATTGTTATCAGTTTGTCTATATAGTTTTTATTTTTAAACATTTGTTAAACGATTTTTTAAAAAATGTTTGTGAAAAAGTGCTGTCTTGGCAAACCAAAACCTTTTTTGTTTTTTTTGTTGTTGTTTTTTTTTTTTTTTTAAGTTTTAAAACATTTTAAAGTTAGTTAACAACAATAATAACCAATCATGAAAACAAACAAAACATATAATGTAAAATATGTAGTATAATAATTGGCTAACCTAAGAAACGGTTCTAAAGTTGGAATAAAAACAAAATAAATAGTAAATAAAATATTACATTTGATACTAATATTGTACATTTCTAAAAACTTATTTTCTTTTTTTATACATATTCCTATACTTACAATGGACTGAGCTGAACTATTCTCTAGATATGTCCAATTTTTTATTAGCAAATGAAAAACGTATAATTGATCACACCTATATATTCTGCATTGTTTTGTCCAGTTTTGGTTTCACCTGCCTTATTCTCAAGTAAGTGTGGTTTGCATGTAGGCCAGTCGAGCGTGTCTCTTGCAGTCTAAGTGGACCGTTCATGGGGGGATTAAACTGTAAAGTGGACCAGACTTTGTCAAAAGTCTTGCTAAACAAGAACATGAGAAGTATCAAATATGGCAGAGAGGGTGTTGGATTAAATGCATGGTTGTATCGAGTCAGAAGCATCCTGTATTCTGAGGTAAAAGACTGAAAAATCTTGGCGAGGGGAGGAGACTGTGGTTTCTATAGCTCATGTGATACAACCATGAGACTAAATGGAACAGGAAGATTCCAAATTCCGAAAAGCAGAAAGAAGAATCACTTCTAACAGTGTGGTCGGAGCAGACACAAAGCCACAAAGACTATGCCATGCTGCTATGCTCTCTTTGTGTTAAAAGCTTGACAGTGTTATCGGAGGTTTATGTTAGCATGCATTCATTGAGATAGAGGGGGGCACGTTATTTGAGTGATTTGTATGTACCTCAAACTTCACTGTGCTGTTTTCTCGTCTAATCGTCCCTGTCAGATTACATTCAAGCACCAGGCATGCATTTGTCATCTCATTATATTATCCATGCACTCATGGCAACCTCGGGAGTCTGGCTCATTATTCTGGATCTGCCCACACACTTGATGAAGCCTGCAGATCCATAACAACAATGTATTAGCACTTTATTACAGCTGTTGCCGTTTACACAGCCACACACCTGAAGTACTTCTAAACATTGAGCTACTTTTTTTTTTTTAACCACATGGATTTCAGACTGCATTTTGTGACCTTTTGCCAGTTGCATGTTGTTGTTGTTTTTTATAAGTCATGTGCTGCCCTGTTCTGTTGTGTACAGTGAAACAGCAAAAGCAGAACGAAGCAGTACTAATTGGTTAAATAATAAGGAACGGGCTGTGCCAAGCGTGATGTTGACCATCATATGATACTTAAGACTGGAGTTGCTGAATATTGGACTTTGCATCACAGGAATAGATCACATTTTGAAATGTATAATAGAAAACTGTTATTTAAAATGTGTTTCTAAATGTGTTGGGCTACTATTTTGCATGAGTAATTTTAAAATTTTTGTGTAATCATTTTAATATGGAGATTTCACTTTATCTCTGGCACTGTGGTCTTACTGTGACACATCCTGCCAATTTTTGGTTTATTTTCATAGGATTCTGCCATTCTTTGTCAAAGCTGCTACAAGAGACGCTTCCTCTAGTGTGTAATTGTTGGGCTCTTGTCTGTCTCCAGCAGGGCCAGAAAACAACCTGTGCTTTGTCTGAACAACTGATACTGACTTTATCTCAACGTTTCTTGTTTCCACCCTTTCCAACGCTACAAATCATCCATGCAAGACAAATTGTGTTATCACTATAAAACAATCAATCACTAGTTCACCCAAAAATAAAAATGGTGTAATTTACTCTCATGTCATTACAAACCCATCTAACTTCCAGGTTTGACGCAAGTGGCATAAAGCATCATTAGTTCTCAGATGATCAGTCCTCACTGATGTCAAACTATTCCTTAAAAATAAACTTCACATCGAGTCATTTCTCATCAGATGTATGTAGAGTGTTCTTCAGATGTTTTCTGGTGTATGACACATGAAAATCTGTACCCTTTACGTGTTCCCATTTTTAAAATACATTTTGAAACTGCTTTTCCTTTAAAAGATCTTTTTAAAATGCCTGGTATGTATATGATGAACAGTGGTATTCCAGAGCAAGTTTTAAGTGATGTATGTAAGAAAAAGCAGGTCACCTAGTGATAAGTGATAAGAGACAAACACATGCGGACTGCAGTAAGAGAGATAAGATGTCTCCAACTTTGACTTAACTTGTGCACGTCTTCTTTGAATGTGTAAAAAAAAAAAAAAAATGTTTACTGAAAGTATGGTTAAAAAAGTTTTGACGATTTGTTTGTAAAATGAATGAATGAATAAATTAAAGAATTAAATCAGGCTTGTGGAATGTTAAAATCCAGAAACTTTTATTTCCAGGTTTACCGAAATGATATCCTTCATTTGTGTTTATCTATTTTTCTATGTGGTCATTTGGACCCTAAAGCATTTCATCGTATGAAAATGTCATGGACATATTTTAATCAGAACTTTGAATAGATTCGCTTAAACAGCTATTTTTATACAGATTCATGGAAAAAATGAGACCTGCTGTCAGACCTGCTGTTTTTTATAATTGAATTTCTGTATTCATGAGACCAGGACGGATCATGAAACTATTTTCATGAGACTTTAGAAAATGTAATTGCCTATTAAAAATTGCATTAAGATATTTGGACATGTATGATTTTGCTTAATTGCACGTGACCAGCTAATCACGTGTGCTGTACGGAGTGACTCGTTTTGACCTTTCACTCGACTGAAACTGGCCATCACCTCGAGTCTGTGCAGTAATATGGAAAGATGACTGGATGTTTTGATGCGTAGCAATGCTGAAATTCTCCTTAAAACCAGAAAGACAGTAACCAGCAGGGATTTAGCACCCGGTCCCCTCCGTTGCCATCTCCATGGTAACAGCGCAGGGCTGGAGACATGAGTAAACAGCGCAGGAATGATTAAAGATAAAGAGTATGTCCTTCTGTTGCTGCACATGCTCTCACACTTATTGGGTCCTCACCATTACAGTTCAGTTCAGAGGAAAAACAATGAGCTCTCACACACTCACCCACTCGCTAATCATGGCACATTGTGCCAAAGGGCTCTTTGTTGCAGAGCTTTTCTCTGCCAAGCACTGATATTAGTGCCGTTTCTGCCTCATAATTCACACAGGACTGGAAATGCTAAACGAGCGTGTGCTAGTTTTCTTTTGTTCCAAATCTAATGCTGCTGGTTGTTTTGAGGTTTTTTAAGTGTTGTTGCTGTTTTTGCATTTTAAATGATGAAAGGTTGTAAGCAGATTTTGTTTGGGTGTCTCTCCTGAAGCCTATCATGAAAAAAGAACACAACTGAATCTGAACTTTGGTCACAAAAAATGATACAGGGAAAAGAAAAAGAAGATATGATACTTTGCATGAAAAAACATAAAGTAACACTTTAACTATTAACTATTAGCATGCATATTGATAACATATTGGTATTTTATTAGTACTTATAAAGCATTAATTGTGCCTGACAATATTCTACTCCTACCCGATACATCAACTTAACAACTACCTTATTTACTACCTTTTTGAGGAAAAAGCCAAAGTTAATGGCTAGAATTGAACCTTAAAATAAAGTAAAATAATGACTGTTTTTGGACTTTGTGACTTACAGTATGTATACCATTCAACCATTTGGATTAATTTCTTAATTAATTTAAGACATTGAAACTTTTTATTAAGCAAGGAAGCATTAATTAGATGAAAATAATTTTTTATAGACATTTTATATTGTTACAAAAACATAATTATTCAAAATAAAATATTACAGTATTTATGGATGGAGAGAGGGCTAAAGATACAGTATAGACAGATATTTGTAATAAAAAGAATGGGCTAAAATAGATGTGTATGTGCACATCTGGGGCCTCATGTATCAATGCTGCGTGCGCCAGATTTCACACTCGCGTTTGGATTTACTAACGATGAAATTAACGTGAGAATGTGCGTTGGTCCACGCCAACTTCATGTTTGGCGTACGTATATTTCTTGTGTTTGTGTGTTTGTTTTATTTCCGTTGGCGACTCCTCGAGGCAATTGCACATTACAAAGTATCGCACCAACACATGTGAAAAACATTGCTATTATTTGATTTAGAACATTTGCAAATGTATACAACCCTTGGCAATGGCAATGGCAGCTTTGGCCTCATTAGAGGACATTGTCAATGGCCGAATACGAAGGGAACGTGTCTTTAGGGATCACAGTGATTTTCTGTCTCTTATAGACACGGATACTACTCCAGACAGTAAAGTGTCGCCCACAATTGAGGCAACTCTCTCCTCAAAGGGTGTTAGTTCAGCATCCCCTGTTCTCCACACTTTGACAGTGCGCCGCTATTCTCCTCTTAACTTGCACATTTACATCGGACCATTTCATTTATAATTCGATGTTCAGACCCCACTGTGTTAACCAATTTTTTTCACATTCTGTGAAGTTTCTCTTCTTGCTTTCTTTTGCCATTGCTTTTTCGTTTGGTTTTGCCAAAGTGGAGTCATTCCCACATTTATACGGGGTAGGAGGCAGGGAGGGGTTTTGCGCTCTGAATTTCACGTTAATTCAGATGTACTCAGAGAATATGCGTGGGATTTTCATACATCTGATTTTTTTTACTGCATACACAGTACGCAAGTCTTAATTCAACACAAGTCTTTGTACATGAGGCCCCAGGATTCTATCTAAACAATCTATAATCTACAGTCAGTCTACAATCTAAAACGTTTACTCTATTTTAACTGACTACTTCGATCAGGAAAAAAATGGAAGCAATGTCATTTTGTACTTTAACAGCCATGTGTCGTGAAGACAGAAAGGGTGTGTTTACTTGGAGTCTAGCCAAAATGTATCCACCTGAAGAAGGTATGCACTGTGCGATATACAAACCAAATTATGGTTTTAAATTAAATTAGCTTACTATCCATCAACGAGGCAACTGTAGAAAAACTAACTACTTCTTTTTTTTTTTCCAAAATGATGAAATATTAGCCATTAAATCAGCTTATTACTATTAACAAAGGTTTCTTCAATGTCTCAAAAGCTATCTGGTAATATAACAGCCCTCATATATTGCAATCATAACTGACCTATAAATAATATCACAGCATGAAAAAGACATCCCTTCTCAATGCTTAAGGCTGGAATTAACCAGCTGAGAAATATTGAGGATAAAAGCCATTAATTAACGCAGTCATGTAGTTAAATCACAAAAATGTCTAATTTCCTTTCTTTTGAGAGGTTTCTGAAGTTTGCGGTTTTATTAAAACAATTTGAACAGTCAATACTTTGTACCTGTTTTTTTTTTCGTTTCTGTTGAACTGAATGGCAAGCACTGTTCTCAAATTCTGCCCTTTCTCTCTTCCACAGAATGAGAAACCGCTTGGTCATTCTGCAAGCAGGTCCAGCAACATTTCAAAGGTATGAAAATCCATTTCCTTTTCCTCCTTCTACCGAGTGGCTTAGCTTTGTAGGGGGTGTGCACCTGCTGTCTGCAAATACTTTTATTCTCTTTCTGAGTTTATTCCATCAGGATTTCTAAGCAAGACTTTTCATACTGAAATATATTTATTTTCCTGATGCTCGGGAGATCGGAAGGACATTTTGTCTGACCTAGAAGCAAGAAAAAAGCAGACGATAAAAAAAATAAACAGAAGGGTTCATTTTATGCTTATGTAGACTCTCCCACTCTAGTTTTTTATTTTTAGGTCAAGGTAGCTTTGTACTTTATTATGCAATCTTGTATTCCCCTTTCCATATTTAAAGCACACCTGTTTGTCTGTCTGATATTTAATAAACACCATGTACCATGGGCTTGAAGCATATTCTATGCAATTATGCAAATGAGACATAAATGCCCAAAAGTGCTTATCCGTTGAATATACTTAACATAAGTTCTGTTGGTGTAACAAGCCTCTGTAGTAAATGGGCCGGTAGTTACCCTTAAATGCCTATGCCAAGTATAAACATGTTGACAGCTTAACAAACTCCAACTCACTCAGCAAGATTCTCCTTACATTTTTGGCTTTTGATCATAGTTTATTTATTTATTCATATATTTCTAATGATCTTTGCTAAACTGAATTAACGTTGAGCTAAACCGAAATTAATAATGACTTCTTTATTAGCACTTTGCTAAATTGAATAAGCTGAATAAAGAAGTTGTCTTTTTAGAGCTTCTTTACAGCTAAAATTGTATTTGTTTCATAATTACTTGAAACTTGACACATTAATATTTGATTTTCTTGTTTAATACTGTAAGGCTGCTGTAAAACAATCAATATTGTGTAATGGTTCCTGGTAACGTTCATAATTTGTTCTACAAAAATAGTGACATGTTTAAATATATTGAACACATATTGGCCAAGCTCAGTATTCTATTAGAATTTCCACCCTACTAATTTCACATTACACAGTCCAACAGAGTTGGATCTAACAGGGTGGAAAATTTAAAAAAAATTTTTGATCGGACAAACATTCTCCATAATTTAGGCTACGTCTACACTAATCCGGATAAATTTGAAAACTGTGTTTTCATCTAAAAACACTCCGCGTCCACACTGTCGTTTTCAATTCTTTTTGAAGAGTTGATCATCCATGCTGAAATGACTGAAAACACTTACGTTCCTGTATTGCGCATGTGTGAAACGTAAGACGATTCGATCTGCGTCATTTCCATCTGCCGTTTATTTACTTGCATTACGTCTTCTTTGAAGAAAAGCTATCTGGAGCATGTACAAACTGATATTAATTTTTAATAGGGCTGTCAAAATTGAGAGTAAACAAAACAATGCCGTCCACCATCAGTTAAATTGCTCACATGACTGCATCATATGACTAAAATGTGTCATCGGCGTTTTCAAATTTATCCACTTTGGAGAGTGTTTTCAAAAAGCTCAGTTTTTCTTGACAAAAACGCTGTCTCAGTGTGGATGGAAGGCCAAAGCGAGAGAAAAATATGCGTTTCAAACAAAAACGTATTAGTGTGGACATGGCCATAGCCTAACAGGGTGGAACTGTTAGGCTATATAACTGTGTGACAAGCAGGAGAACATTTAAAAAACTTAAGGGTTGAAGTAGGTTATATATAATATATTTAAATATGTTAAATTCCAGCAGGAAATTATAAACAATATCACTTGTTCTCATGTGGAATTGTTGTCTAATTTGAAAGGCAATGAAGTACATCCTATAAATGATAAATTAGAGCTAATATATATAATCTCATAGAGACAGAAAAGTCACAGTTTAACAGGAATGACCTCTAAAGCACTAAATAAATGAATGTGGCTTGCATTGCGTAATGAACTGTATTCAGACTCATTTTTAAAATGCATTGATGAATGTAATCAAGCTGTATTGGCTACTGTATTTATGAATGTTTCGGACATAATAAGCTAAATAGCATTCCTTTTTGTTGTTCTGTTTCTTTTGAAATAAAATAAAACCCATTTTGGACGTGGATTCCAACTAACTATTGGACTATTCCAAGCAAGCAGACTGTTCTCACCCTATTCAAATAACTCCTACCCTACATTCATATTGATTTGACTATTTAAAGACACGTAGCTCTATGTTAGTGAGCTCATGTTGGGATCAGGTCTGTCAGGCACTTTCACTTTAACATGGATCTCTTCCTCTTAGTGGAGATTTGCTGCACTTCTGCGTAACATTGAGCCTCTTAACAGATAAACTCTTTACATGAACTAGGAGATGCCAGGGTCACCTGCTCTGAGAAACACTACCCTGGTTTAGCTCAAGACATTCAGCTACTGAGGACTTTGGGTTCACGTTCGAGCCTCGAGCACTTTAAGGCTGTTTTCACATTTGGTTTGAATGCATGGTCTAGTTTTGAGTCCTTTTTTGCACATTGTAAATACGGTAAATGCTATAATACCATCTGCAAAAATTGGCAGATGTCAAACAAAACCTACCTTAGACCACCTTTTAAAGAAAGGGGTTAGATGGACTTGTTCTCATAATTTATTGTTTCTGTGCTTGTCTGTATTCATTTACTTTCAGAGCCTCATGTATTGTAGCATGTACAATTGACTGTTTACATGCACTAGAGAGCATGATTAGGGTTCATCCCCAGCGAAAAGAAATGTCTCATCATTCTAGAGCTCATTTGTCTACGACAGGATAAATAACATGAGGGGTCCCATTACAGTTGTTATCAGTTCAGTGTCCGACACGCACTCATGCTGCATGACAAGATTTTGACTGCTGAAAAACCCAAAGGGTTCTAATAGAGGTCCTTGGGGTGTTCCTGTCAGCTCTGTCATTTCAGACTTACATTAAGCAATCAAACACAACACACTCAACTCAAAAAAAAGGCAGTGGCTTGCAGATCAAGTGTAGTCATTTTATGTATAGTCTTTAAGACTGTATTTGGTTCATTAAAGATCATCTGCTTTAAACCTCTCTGCCTCATCACATCAAATGTCATATTTGATTGACAGACCTTTCAAGTGGCAGCATCTGCATTCATTTCCATAATCACTAGACATATGCCTCAAATTGTGCAAATGATAATGTACAAACAATTAGCTACAGAGTTAATATGCTTCCAGAAAATTGGTTCTGGTTGAACAGTCTGGAAACAAAACCTTGCTTGTTTAAATGCTTTTGTATTTAGTGCTGCTTATCATTCTGTTTCTGTACGCAACTTCTTCCTAATTTCCTTTTGATTGCTTTTTCGTCTCAATCCAAAAGATCACACGCCGCTCAAATCCACCTCATTATGAAACAAACATTCTTACTGACTGCGTCACACTGGGGTTTTATCACTTATGCAATAATGCTTTTGTAGAAAAACCTATAATGTGTAATCATTCATTTCCTCATACACATTAACAAACCCTGAATTGACCTTGCCAGAGTTACTATAATATGTTAGCAAATTGCTAATTTACAATAAGCGTAGTAGTACCATGTTTAACAAAATTAATTCACTACATTAGCGGTTCTAAACCAAGGTGCTGGTGTGGTGACTTAAAATAAATCAAAGGGGAACATTAAAATAAATTAAATGGCTTTAGTTTTGTCTCATTTTAATCTGACCCTAATTAACTTTTTTTATATATTAAATAACCATTGTCCTTACTCTCTAGAAAATCATATATATATATATATAATGTAGAGGATCACCAATTCCCACAATGTTGCGCAGAAAGATAGTGGAGCAATATCAAAGACTTTGCAGTTTTTTTAATATGTGTATATATATATATACAAACCGGATTCAAAAAAAGTTGGGACACTAAACAAGTTGTGAATAAAAACTGAATGCATGATGTGGAGTGATGTGGAGATGGCAAATGTCAATATTTAATTCAGAATAGAACATAAATCACGGAACAAAAGTTTAAACTGAGAAA
>JAUYWG010000047.1:6823401-6834264 GCA_034779775.1 Enteromius afrohamiltoni | reverse complement strand
TTCTCCGCGTTTGAGTCTTCCGTCACGCTACACTGGGACTCTCCTTGATCATTCATTTCTCGTCTGCCTCCGTGACAGTACCATCTAGAGATAGTCGGGCTCACCTCCACAACGGCCCCCCTGATCTGAACCCGAGTGGTGTTTTGTTGTTGGACTTCTGTGCTAGTCATAGTTTGTCCGTGACTAACACCATGTTCGAGCATAAGGGTGTCCATCAGTACACGTGGTACCATGGCACCCTAGGGTGGAGGTCGATGATCGATTTTGTGGTCGTTTCTTCTGACCTTCGGTCGTATGTCTCGGACAATCGGGTGAAGAGAGGGGTGGAGCTGTCAACTGATCACCACCTGGTGGTGAGTTGGATCTGAACAGACTCAGCAGGCCCAAACGTTCTGTGAGGGTCTGTTGGGAACGCTTAGCAGAGCCCCCTGTCAGGGAGGTCTTCAACTCTCACCTCTAGCAGAGTTTCAACCGGATCCCAAGGGAGGTTGGAGACATTGAGTCCGAGTGGACTATGTTCTCCACCTCCATTGTTGATGCGGCTGTTCGAAGCTGTGGCCGCAAAGTCTCCGGTGCCTGTCATGGCGGCAACCGTGAAGATGTACTCGATCCCACACTTACCACTGAATTCCATCAGTCTCACACAACCTGTCCTGCCCATAGAAGTCGTGGGCACCCTCGCCGTCGGGTCCGAACCTCAGGAGCCGCTTGTGGAGGGGGGAGTAATGTCACACCGTCACAATCACCTGTTCCCAGATCAGCACACACCGAAAGCACCCATTCTCCAACACCTGTCAACCGCTCCCAATCACCGGATTATTAACACCTGTGCTCATCAGTCACTTCCCTTAAAGGTTAGCTCAGCCATTCATTCGATGGCTGAGCTCAAAGTTGAAACGTTCTATTCACCTGCAACCTGGAACTTACCTGTCTGCTCTCCAGCCTGATTTATCCTTAGATCGCTGAGCACCTGTAAGACTATGGAACACCTGAAAGATTCGCTGGGCACTTGAAAGACTGTTGAGCACCTGGAAGACTGTTGAGCACCTGAAGGATTCGCTGGGCACTTGAAAGACTGTTGAGCACCTGAAAGACTGTTGAGCACGTTGATAAGCTGTGGAACACGCTGAATTCTGAGTATACTTACCTGTTACTTACCTGTGGGAATATATCTGCCTTTTGACTCTGCTACTATTGTCATCCCACTTGAAACACTTACCAGCAGCCTGCCTGTTTGTTTTGAGAGATTGAGTTATTAACTTGCACTATTTCAAGCCTGCTGAAGAAGTATTTATGTTCAGCCAGGGAGATGATTCCTTATAACCCATGACGTTACCGCAAAGTACTGTATGAACAACCTACCCATATTCATTTGTCAAATGTGCTATCAAGATTTTCACCAAGTCATGTCTTCGAGCATCTGAAAGACTTTTAGTGCGAGTATATTCATTTATGACCCTTTCACCTCCAGAGGTGTTCTTTAGAATATCTTCGATCATCTGCAGGGGGAATTATGCAATATTGAGAAATAAACAACTGCAAGTGTATATAGTTCCAAATATCTTACTTTGTCATTTGATATAGATCTAATTCAGAGGCAAGATTGGTGATCCTTACTTGGGCAAGACGACGTTCCTCAGCTTCATTATTTTTAGGAGGACTTCTAACCAACATTGCCAATCATCATCAAATTCGGATCTCCTAATGAGCTTGAGCTTAAAGAATCTTAAATATAAACCATATTAATAATCTGATTATCTACTTGATGCTATTCATCTATTGAGAATTAGTTCAATAAACAAATTAGCAAATCTACTATGTAAATAGATAAATTGGTGGATATTGCTCAGAATAAACACAAAACTTTATAAGCATTGTAAACAACTTACCATCATGCTATGCCTGGGATGCAAATTTCTAGGGGACCAAGATCCGCTCGTGTCATCAGATATTCAACTGCTTCTTTATCAACTTCTGTCTTTCAAAGTCATCAAAGACTTTAACATGCATTGTAGAAAGATCAAATTTCTTGGCAACTGAAAGAAGATATAACAATGTTAAAGTTTATCTCTTACCACATTCCAAAAATGTCTGAAATGTAAAAGGGTTTGTAGAAAAAATATATTTCTTGCTATCTTTGAACTTCACCCTAACAACATTGTTGGTTTGCATCCTGAAGGAACCAATAAAACAAGGTTAAACATAAGGATAACACTCACACTCAGATGAAGAAAAGAACATTCAGTACACTATACAAGAGAATGATCTTTGTTTACTAATGTGTTTTTAATATGTAATAACTGCCCAATAGTTATCTTAAGGCAGGGTGCTGAGGTAACTGTTTCTCATGTAAATGTCTGTTAAAATTGAACTTTGAATTGAAATATTCTACATTCAGACGGAGAATCACCGACCAGACCCTATAACTGCTGAAAATAAATTGTGTTTATAGTCCGAATTGGGATAATGCAAGTCAAAATGACATCCAATCCAATTACGGCTAACGTTAACTCTATACCGAGTCAAGTACATGTGGCGTAACAACTAAAGTTCGTGCCCTTTGGCACAATAGTTTGCTAAACAAACATTTGATAACCAGCTAGCTAATGTTAGTTCTCTTCTAACTTAAACCCAAAGCAGCAGTGGTCGATGGCCTTGACTAACAGCAGAGACAGATAAACTAACTTTGTGAAGAGAACAGGAGAGAAAGTTAATCGTACGCTGCTCTGCGGCGGTCAAAAATTATTCTCAAACTGAGTTTTGAATTGAAACATCGACATTGTAGAGTCTGACAGAAAAACAAACAACGAACTAGCCCCTGTAAATGTTGAAAATACCTTACGTTCCCACAGTAATCGTTCGAACAGGGATGCACATCAAAATGGTCTCCAGCAATCCAAGCAACATTATTTTACTCTATACTGAGTACATGTGCGCAACTCGAGCCGCTTGTTACAATAGGGACAAATTTGTGGACAAACATTAACAGACTGCTAATGTTAGCTAATGTTATTACTGTCACTTACATTAGTAACTTATATGTTAGCTATTTGCTTTAAAGATTACTTAGCCTAACCTTAACATGAGAATATGAAAAAAACGTGAGCTCAAAACAGGTGAATATTATGAAAATTAATATTAAGACTTCAAAAATATACAGTTACAGTTATGGAAAAAAACGTGAGCTCAAAACAGAGGTGAATATTATGAATATTAATATTAAGACTTTAAAAATATACTTACTTTACTATCCAGTGCAGTTTCAGTGCAGTCACAGTTACTCTGCAATTTAGCTCTTACTCTACTGACACATTTTACTCTCTATACTCAAAATAAAGCAAACACATCTATTTTTGAGCAAAAAAAAAAAAAAAACTCTTGAAAAACAAATTTTTTCAGGCCATTTTCCTGTGATGAAAATAAGCAGCTCGGGCTGAGTAAATTTAATGTGTAAATTATGTTTAACAATTTTCTGTTTCTTATAAAATTCGTCTGTGAAGCCATCTGGGTCTGCCTGGGTCATGATGGGAGGGATGGGGAGAGATGGGACGGGGATTGAACCGCCGTGGCCATCCGAAGGGCCAGATCCGCCCTGTTTTTTTTTTAATTCCATTCCATGTGTCATGCCTTGTTTGTCAACCCTGCACATCTCATCAGTGTTTTACTCCCTTTCAGCCGTGTTTCCAGGTGTCCTGTATTATGACCAGTAGTGGACAGTAACAAAGTAGTTCTTCGTTACTGTACTTAATCCTCTGGAGTTGGCAAACGCATATATGCATTTAGAGGAGTCTTCTCCTGATGACACCAATAAGAACTTAAAGTACACTTTCAGTTTTGATCGTACAGACAAGATCTATGTATTAATTGAATCTGTAAAGTGTCTACTTTTATTTGTATGCACACAGGTTAAAAAATAAAACAAACAGGGTGTGCTATCTGTGGCTTTGGTCTGTGTGAACTGCTGTGAGAACACGTCATTAAAATGAACTGAAACTCAGCAAATACTCCACAGAGAGACACAAAATACATATCTATAGAAAGCTTGAATTGTCTACTTTTACATTTAACACGCTTTCTATAGATATGTATTTTGTGTCTCTCTGTGGAGTATTTGCTGAGTTTCAGTTCATTTTAATTTTATGTAATCCGCATAAAAGTAAGGAGTGGTACAAATTATCCTGTATCGGCTCATTACAGCTGTAATATATTTTACCTCAATAAGGGAAATATAGATATGTATATGAATAATTACTATTGATTATGATTAATTGCTATTATTTATATTAGCTGCCAGTAGTAACTGTAGCAGAATTACCGTCAACTCTCTTCATTCAGTGAGCACAAAAATATGCCTTCCTACAGTAACACTATTAGAGAATGTGGCAAGGGTCACAATCGAAAAGGGACATTACTTTGCAAGGCAGAATCAGAAACTCATGTAATTTAAAAACTCTACATTAACTCACATGTACACATACATACACACTAAAGGGAAAGTGCAAGGCTTAAGGGTAAACCATTAAGAAAGAGCTGGAATTGAAGTTATGAAAAGAGAGTCAGTTGACCATCTGTAAAACCAACCATCAGTGCCATAACTAATATTAAACCTCTGTTTTGTTTAGGTATGAATGTTTGTTTAGGTATATGTACGATACTTGCAGTGCCTCATTGGTGAGGGTTCGATGCCGTCTCAAAGTCCTGATGGTTTCAAGGTTTTGGTTTGGCAATCATGTCTTCCTGGTTTGAAGAGTAATGATTTCCAAAAGAGGTCCTGACTCTGGTGCTCGGTCGATGAAAAGAGAGCTGAGAGAGAGATCTGTTGCAATCCATGGATTTGAGATACATGAAAAGTCAAGGCTTAGGCCTGGTGTAGAACTTAGTTTTGCCTGGAGTTTGATCATCATCTTAGTGTCTCTAAGGACGGCAGCCTGTGCTGCAGTACAAGCCCTCCTTCGATGCATGTACATTGGGCCTGTGGGCTTGGGGGACCATAGAGAGATGGTGTGGTTCCAGCATCAAAGAGAGTAGAAAGACGAAAAAGAGAAGAGTGTTTCTGTTGTGAAGGCTTTTTGTAACCTGTTGAGGTCACACCTCTTGTGGGTCAAGGACCAATGGTCTGACGGTGCTTTGGAGGGAAGTTTTTACGACTCTTTGTTCTCAACATACTAATTTGCAGCTACACCGGATTGGTGGATCACTGTACAAGTTAGACCAGATTCTTAAAACACTAAACATTGCAGAGACATCATCATATGACATACACTCTCAGTTAAATTGTCTGAAGACGAGTCCTTAGATACCAAGCATGACGTGTGATCTGGCGAGGTGGTGTTTAGATATTAATCTATCAAAAACATGTATAAGACAGTGTACTATACACAGGGCAGTATACCAGGACAATAACAATGTACACTATGATAAGTGTTCTATGATATGATAAGTGTTCACTCAAAGAAAATTTTCCTGTAAATTAATTTAGGGAAAAGTCCATTGTCTTTAGACTAGTCAGAGTTGCACTGCTCACATTCCTTTGAGCACTAAACCAAATCTTTATCAGTCGGTTGTCAGGGCAATCAAAGGCATGGCTTGCTCCCCTGGGGTTGTAACTGTCAGTCAGGGGATGTCTCCAATGCGAGTTGCCTCGTGGGTTGGTAAAAGCGGCATTAAAGATTGTTTACATTTGTTAAATGTAACAAATAGTTTGTGACTGATTGGTTCAAATGCTACACACTTAATGTGATCCCAACGCCCTGTGTGCGCACTGTTCATATGGAAATGAACTGAGGTGAGCCAGGTAATCATGTACACGCCCCCATGGCATAAAACAACAAGCTACATCAAAGAGTTACTTACTTTTTCTGTGCGTTTGAATGATGGCATGCTACACGGGTGAAGAAGCACTTCAAATGGTTCTGGACAGCAATGAAGAATTTACTTTCTCATCAGAGGAAGAGCAAGACCCAGACGAGGAACGTCTGTATTTTGAACAACAGCTGGACTAAACGGAGGATGTAATTCCTGACGAGTAAGTCTTTTATTCTCACCATCATGCTCTATATTTGATATGTACATTTGGAAAATACTAAATGCCAGCAAGAGTAAAATTGGTTAAAATATGAAATATGTACGCTGCTTAAAAGCCAGCAATGAAATATGTAGCAAAATTAGCTCAAATACAAATAAATCATATCAGAATCATTTTAAGATTCTAAAGGGAATTTGCACAGAATCACGGCGTGCACGGCGTGATGTTTTACGGCGGATCATTCAGCGGGTCTGCGATTTACTGAACGAGCTGTATAACATCAACTCTGCGCTGGATATTAAAATCCTGATTATAGTGTAAACACTATTATTAAGCACAGTAACAAGATCGGCAATTTAAGACATTAACTTGTAAGAAAAACTTGTGTTAGTTTAGTTTATGTGTCTTAGGTTTATCCAATAAAGCCATAGATATAATTGAAAGGAGACATATCTTATCCTTTCAATTATAACTATGGCTTTATTGGATAAACCTAAGACACATAAACTAAACTAACACATAAACACATGCATTCATACATTCATACGAGTTGCAGGAACAGAGAAAGTGAGGAAAGAGTTTAAGAGTTTAGAGAGTTTATTGCCGTAATTCTACGGCAATAGGTGCTATTGCATCGACTTAAACAACCATCAATAAAAAGATGAACTCTCGCATTGAGTTTGTCAATGAGGTAAACATTTATATCAGTTTCACCAGTTCAGTCTGAATCTGGAGGTTTGTACTTGCGTTACTTTTGTGCTAAGAGATTCCTTCCTAAAATGTTACCTTATCACATGGTCTGAGTTTTCCAGCTCTTGCAGAGTATAATTTTAGACATGATTTCTATATCATCAACATGATACATTTGACAAAGAATTGGTGGAAAGAACAATTTCAAGCAAGAAAATTGAAGCAAAACCATACTAAACACAGATATTAAACTATAAACTATCTGATAGTTATTCAAATACTTATACAATGAGTGATTAACACATGATAATTAAATGTGTGGGATACATATAATATGCAGTTATGCATATCAGTGATTTAAGTCTGTATAGGACTTAATAGGAATGAAAAGTCAGTTTTGTGAAGGAAAGGGTTTTTGGTCTCCTTAGGAATTTCAGGCTGTCCTAAATTGGGGGAGGAAGATCTGTCCAACAAAATCTTTAGTTAGTTTACCCAAGTAATGACAATGATGTCCTGTGTCTTTGACCATTATCTTTCTTATTTGCACAATATTGACAATCTTCTTCCTGAGTTAGGATTCTCAATATAAATTCTTTTGTGTTAATGTTTAAGCTGTCCTGTGACAATGTCTGTTGGATCTGCTTACAAGGGGTATTCTGGGCCAATTTACAACATCCTGTTGTCTTGAGGCCTCTTTGTGGAATTCAGCTCCTCAGGTTTCAACGTTCCGATCAAACCTTAAGTGTCTGATTCCCTGTCATACCTTACAATATGATTACCATCTGTCTAAAGTTTGATATATATATATATATATATACACGTTTTGTATTGTTTAGACCATGTTTCAAATGGTCAAATTGTTCACCAACATTTGTTTGCGAATGATTGTATATGCATCCATTCTTACCAATATTGCGGTGTATTGTCAGCTTTACATGTTCTTGTAATTACTAAGAGCAGTTTCAATTTTAATTTTTTTTAGGACTATGGCTGCATCACCAGCGTTGTGCACAAGACAGACACGCAAGTGTCGTTCAGTTTTGAGTTCGCTGAAGAACCACGAGTAAGTGCACATATTTTATATTATTTACACTGTTTCACATGGTCAAATTGTTCACCAGCATTTGTTTGCGATAGATTATATATATAAATATATTCATCATAGTAAACTGTAGTGTATTGTAGAAAAAATTTAGTGCAGTATTGGTAAAGTAATTTGTTCTAAACAAAGCAGTAATTACTATAAGATAATATAAAACATTTTCATGAAAGTTTGTGTAAACAGCATGCCCTTTTTATTTCAGCACCAGAGTATGTGAGCAAAGCAGAGTGGGAGCAGAGCAAGGGGTGGAGTGGCATGATTTTGCCTGGAGCTTGGAGCGGATTTTTTGAAAGTCTGAGCGTCGCAATTTTCTTTCGCTCCGAGAGCGGTCCTCTACCGCTCCAGTCCAAAATGTTACTGCATTAAATTCACGTTGTGTAAAGCACAGTTAAGCACCACAGACAGAAAGATGGATTTTCTGAAATAATTCAATCTTAAAGAAGGTTAATAAAAAATAAAAATGTATCTTAAATGACGACAAACGAGAAAGCGAGTGCAAGGAGGTACAAGTTAAGAAAAGGCCATAGCCTACATGCTTTTTTTTTTCGTTTGCCCACTTGTTTAACTAATTTTAGTTTAATTATTTAATTTTATTTAATGTAATGTTTTTCTTCTGTTTTTTTTTTAAATGATTTATTTAATATAGCCACATCCAGCATTTGTATTTCATTTTGTTCAAACGTGAGCTAAACGATAGCCAATATATATATTTGGCTTGGTCTAATATAGCTACTGTTCTACTAAAGCACGTTGATGAGTATTGTGTATTTGTTTTTCACTGAATACACAGAGGCTAGAAAAATAAATAAATAAATAATGACAAATTACAGTGGAGCGTTAATTAGAGACATTTTTTCATGGAGCAAACATGGGGCGAGGATCAAGTGAGGAGGGAGCGGAGCAGGAGCGAGGAGCGGGAAATGGTAAACTGTCTGATCAGCTGATCCAATACTACACCACACAGCACAAAACAATGAAGTGGTACAGAAAGGTGTCCACTTCTTGGACATTGCTGCCACCAATGCTTTCATTGTACACAAATAGCTTTATGGCACCATGAACCACAAGGAGTTTAAGGAAGAAGAGCTGTGTGGGGTGCCACAGAAAAAAGTAACACCAAAACGAATCAGTGCTCACAATGTGCCAGCTGCCATTGCTGGTCACCGGAGCTGTGTGCTTTACAAAGCAAAGCATGATAAGAGGCAGGACACTCCTTGAAAATGCAATCCTGTGATGTGCACTTGTGTGTTCAGGTCAAAAGGAACTGTTTCGAGGAGTGTCACGACGATGTGTAGCTGTTGTTGGTTTTTTTGTTTTGTCCTGATTGAGTCTTCTATACACCGTGCCATGTTTCATGTGTAAATTCCACAGCAGTATATAATCGGTCATCGTTCATTGTAATGCGGATTCCCGTGTGTCATGTCTTAGCATATTCGTCAGCCGGCCTTGTATCCTGTCTTCATGTATTAAATGTTTCTTGTCATTCGAGTTTCTGTCTCCTCGCCTCCTTGTCCGCTGAGAAGTGAGACTGCTGCATACACGACTCATTACAGCCATGCTCATAATACGTAGAATTTGCTCGTATCAAACAGTCAGTAGTCTCTGAAGTAGATAGTAATTGAAATTCTGACTGCAGAAAGAGCTTCTCTTTATACAGGCCAATTATTTTTAACAGCAGTTCAAAACATATTTATTAGATTTTATAGGCAATATTGTTTATTATTTAAATAAAACAAACAAAACATACTTTGAACTCAGTGGCACTGAAAATTGTTTAACCAGCTACACAGATGTCCTGACCAGCCCTCCATATAGATGAGATTGAGATGACATTGTTGGGTTCACAGAGACCTATTACAAAGCCACATTCAGGTCCACTCAGACAGTCGAGAGACTCATTATCAGCTCAAGCTGCTACTGGTATTTCATCTGATGCCCTCTCAGCTCAAAACAAGACTCTCCTCCGTTTGTTATATGAATTTACATGACTGTTGCATGCTTTCTGTTTTTTTTTTTTTTTTTCATTTTAGAAGGAAAAGTGTTTCTTGATTTGGAGTTGGAACAGTAATTATCGCTGCACTGTTTTTGAATGAAGGTCTCTGTAGCTCTGCAGACTAATTGCCTTCAAAACATGTAAATACATTGCATTATTTATTAGCAGAAAAGTGAGAGACATTAGCCGACACAAATATTTCCAAAATCGTTATTAGGTTAGTCGGCAGATGTATAATGATGGAACAAAACTGTTAAAAAAAACAAACAAAAAACACCCATTTAAATACTGTTTGCTATACCCTTTTATTAGTTTGAGTACTTTGAAGACTAGAGAATTGTCTGATGCCAATTTTAACCAAGACAAATCACACATTTTTTGCAGTGGCTGTCATGTTGTAAACAGAAAAATATGCATACTATTATAAACATTTTCACTGTTTACAGCACATTTGCAGAATTGCTTCTTTGCACAGCACCAGGTGTGAGCAGAACGTACAAATGTACATTCATAATTCACACACAAATGATTGGATGGTGATGGCCAGGCCAAGAGCAGATCAAGGTGGAATTGAACGTGACAAGAATAAAAAGCACAAACATGAGACATATAAAAAAGGAGAGATAGAAACATATAGAATCCTGGCATCATCAGAAATATTCAACATATGTTTGCTGAAACTCATTAGTGATGGGTAGGGGTAATTTGTCTATCAGCACCCCAATGATTATCAAATAGATTTACTTCTATTATCACCTGCATAAAAAGTTTCGGTAACACTTTATAATTGTTTTTGTGAGCTCATCTAAAGTGAAGACTATTTATGCCTTACTAAGCATTTACAAATGAGTTTTCAAGACTCATTAATATTAAATTAATATAAAACAATGTTTTTTTAAACAATTTTTGAACATAAAACAATTTCTTTTACATTTGTTTCACTCTGTGCTGTTTTTTTCCTTTTTCTGTTTAGAAGATAATTGAGCCTTTAAATCTCATTTATAAATGCTTTACAAGGCATAAATAGTCTTCACTTTAGATGAGCTCACAAAA
>JAUYWG010000047.1:6797188-6816543 GCA_034779775.1 Enteromius afrohamiltoni | reverse complement strand
CTTGAATGTCATGAAAATGATAATAACTCATTTTTGACCAAAAATGCAGTTACTGCCTTTTTGCTTTGTAGGGCAGTATAGTAAAGCTTAAAAATACAAATGATTTAAAGTGACAATATAATATAATCAATTATAAGAAGTGTGCAGCAGTAATAAAGTAGTGCAAATAGCTCAGATGTGTAATTCAGCATTACAACTTAAACAGTATAAACAGAAAACACACTGTAATAAGAATAGTAGGGCTGAATTTTGTGAAGAAACCTCAGAAGCAGTCGGATCCATATGCAGCTTTATTTACAATCAGGGTCGTACAGGCAGAAGTCAAAGTCGAGTTTGTAGTCGATAAACAGGTGAGAGAGATCAGGGCAGGCCCCTCCCCTGCGAGCAACACCTGAAGTGAGAGGACTGACGGCACCGCGGTCTTCCTCAGGGTCTGGGAGCTGGTCTCTCTGGGTGTTTTCGGTGATAGGCCTCGTTGAGAATGGGTTCCATGATGTTGTGAAATTGACCCAGGACCTTTTCTCAGGGCCGAAACACTCCCCGTCAATGAGATATTGGAGTTGTCTGCCCCGGCGTCGGGAATTTAGGATCTGATTAACCTGGTAGATCTCCTCTCAGTCCTCAACGAGGGGAGGGACGTCGGGTGCCGCGACCTCTTCCTGGTCCCTCTCTCCGGCGGGTTCAGCAGCGGGCTTGACACTATGGGCTGAGTTCCAGGTCTGTTCGCTGCGTCGAAGCCAGTGATCGATGGACGGTAGGTCAGTGGGTTTGCCAGACCATAGGAATAAGGGGGGTTGGAAGCCCAAGACACATTGGAACGGAGTTAAGTTGGTGGCAGGTTTTCTTAAGGAGTTCTGAGCATACTCGGCCCAAAAGATGAACTGACTCCAATCATTCTGGTTTTTATGGCAGTATGTACACAGGAAGCGGATTAACTCCTGGTTGAGTCTCTCCGCTTGTCTAATGGACTCTGGGTGATAACCCGACGTCAGGCTTACATTAATGTTGAGTTGTGTACAAAATGCCCTCCAAACTCTTGAGGTGAACTTGGGTCCACGGTCAGATACAATTTCTTTGGGTAGGCCATAGAATCTGAAGACTTGCTCCATTAGCTCTTGAGCTGTCTCCCAGGCTGTGGGTAGTTTGGTTAGGGGAATCAGTCGACAAGCCTTGGAAAACTGATCTATGACCATCAATATGGTTGTGTAGCGGTTCGAGGGAGGTAGATTGGTTACAAAATCAATCGCTAGGTGAGACCAGGGTCGTTGAGGAAGTGGCAGTGGATGTAGGAAACCGGCGGGCCGTTGTCTCGATGACTTGGTTGCTTGACAGGTGGCGCATGCTTTAACAAAGTTAGTCACATCCTGGTTGAGAGTGGGCCACCAGAATCTATTAGTGAACAAGTCAGTAGTTCCGAGGATTCCAGGGTGACCGGCACTCGGGTTGTCGTGAATTAACTGGATCAGGCGTGGGCGTATTCCTTGTTGGCCGGACAAGCAGGGGGTGTGGGATCTGTCTCCCGGGCGTCAGATATTTCTCTCATGATATCAAGACAATGTTGTCCCACTGTATGGGAGCAATGATGATTGATGGTGGAATAATGTTTTCTGATTGAATCTCTTGAGAGGGGTTATCAAAGAGCCGGGACAGGGCGTCTGCTTTTCCATTCATTGAACCGGGGCGATAAGTGATCTGAAAGTTGAATCTGGATAATCTGGAAAGTTGAATAATGACCAGCGAGCCTGCCGAGCATTCAGTCTTTTTGCGGTTCTTAAATACTCCAAATTCCTGTGGTCTGTGAGCACCAGGAAGGGTTCCTTGGCTCCCTCCAGCCAATGACGCCATTCCTCTAATGCTGCCTTGAGAGTCAACAGTTCTAGTTCCCCGACATCATAATTTCGCTCCGCCTGGTTGAGCTTACGTGAATAGAAGGCACATAGTAGAAGCCTGGGAGGTTCGCCTTGTCTATGTGACCGGAATGGCCTCGATTCCTGCGTTAGAAGCATCAAATTCAACAATTAACTGGGTCGGGATGTTTCAAAATGGGCGCTGTAATGAAACTTGTCTTTAGTTCCTGGAAGGCCCTTTCACTCTCCTCTGTCCAAGGCAGATGCTTGTAGCCTTTACGTGTCATGGATGTCAGAGGTGCAGCTACCTTGCTGAAGTTTCTGACGAATCTTCGATAAAAATGAGAGAACCCTAGGAACCTTTGTAATTCTTTCAGGGTTTGCGGCTTGGGCCAGTGAACCACTGAGGAGACCTTCTTTTCATCCATCGCAACTCCGTCTGCACTGACGATGTATCCGAGGAACAATATTTTCTTTTGATGGAATTCACATTTGGACATCTTTGCATATAGTTGGTACTCAATGAGCTTCTTAAGAACCGTTCTTACGTGTCGAATGTGAGTGGAGAGATCATTGGAGTACACCAGGATGTCGTCTATGTAGACTATGACAAATTTGTTCAACATGCCTCTGAAGAGGTCATTGATCAATGATTGGAACACAGCCAGACTATTGGATAAGCCGAAGGGCATTACCAGGTATTCATAGTGCCCATCGGTGGTAGAGAAGGCCGTTTTTCCATTAATCTCGAGCTCTGATACGGACCAGGTTGTATGCACTTCGCAGGTCTAGCTTGGTGAAGTACCGTGCAGAACTTACTAGTGGTAGAGGATATCTGTACTTGACTGATATATTGTTAAGTGCCCGGTAGTCGATGCAAGGTTGTAATCCTCCATCCTTTTCCTTGACAAAGAAGAATCCGGCTGAAGCCGGGGATGTGGATGGTCGGATGAATCCCTTGGCAAGTTCTTCTTGTATATATTGCTTCATGCTCTCTGTTTCTGGTTGCGATAGCGGAAATACCCTGCCACGTGGTGGTGTGCTGCCAGGGATCAAGTCGATAACACAGTCGGTGGGTCGGTGTGGTGGTAATAGTCCTCCGTTGACTGAAGGCAATTCTGAGATTGTGATATGGTGCGGGCAGAGTGGTGATGTCTATGATTTCCTCTGGGAAGTGCTGGTTGTGGAGAAGCGAGCGTTGGGCGTGGGTTAGACAGGATGTTTGGCAGTACTCCGACCACACAAGATGACTGTGAAGTTCTAGCAATGGTAGTCCGAGTATGAGGGGGTGATCAAGCAAGTGGATGACATGGAACTGAATCTTTTCAACATGAAGCGAGCTGATGGTGAGAGTGAGTTCTTGAGTCTTGGAAGTAATTTTCCCCGATCCTAGGGGGCGATGGTCGAGGGCTGCCACAGCCATGAAGGGTGAACATGAAACAAGAGGGATATCATTTTCAGTAACAAAGTCATGGTCAATTAAATTTCCTGCAGCACCTGAGTCTATGAAGGCCTGGGTCTGGATTTTAAAGTCACTATAATTTAGACTGACATCAATTCTCATGGCTGATGTGACTGAAACTGCACTAACCCGAAAGGGTCCGGAACGAGGTGGTCGTGTGGGGCAGTTGGCCCAGATGTGTCCTGCAACTCCACAGTAAAGGCAGAGATTGTTCTGTAGCCTTCTCTCTCATTCCTCTGTAGTGAGATGCGTGGCCCCGATTTGCATAGGCTCAGCTGAAGTGTTTTGAAACCTGGATGGCGGTTGTGGCATGGGTGAGCGTCGAGTCTTTCTAGAACGCATCAGCTGGTCAGTTCGTATGGCCTGGTCCATATATTCCTCCAGGGTCTTGTCACGATCTCTACTGCCCAGTTCAGCCTCTCTTAAACCCCTGCGATAAATAGTCATGAGCGGATCACTGTCCCATCCGGTCTGAGCAGCCAGAGTTCTGAATGTCATAGAATATTCAGCTGCTGATGATGCGCCTTGTCATTATTTCATCTTTAGCATCTTTGCCATCAATGGAATGATCGAACACCTCTCTAAATTGGTGCAGGAAGCTAGCATAAGAAGGGAAGGCCATACGACGGCCTCTCCTCAGAGCCATTACCCAGTCTAATGCTTTTCCCGAAAGCAGTGAGCAGATTAATGACACCTCGCTATCACCGAGGGTGAAACAACTTGGCTGCTGATTCATATATAGCTGACATTGTAATAAAAAGCCTTCACACTTGCCTGGAGCGCCATTATATTTCTCGGGAAGAGCCAGACGCCGGGTTGAATACGGTTGAAGTAATGGCCGGTACCGGAAGTGTGGTTGGTTGAACTGGCTGTCTCCTCCGCGGCGGGCAGCTGGACTGCGCTGCACCGGTCAAAGCTTCCTCGAACTGCGCGGTAAACTTTTCCTTGGACCTCCACTGACACTCGTGCTGCCTCCCTGGGCACTCCCTTGTGAACAGCGTAGCCCACCATCCACTTCTTGGTGCTCGGTGCCGGTGGGTCAGTTGGCATGGGCTCTCCCGGGGACTGGCGGGCCTCTGTACTGTTGGCCGGGTGCCCTCTGGCGAGCGTCTCTCCTGGACCACCCTCCGGGGAAATGACGGCGCCCTCTCCCCAGCGTCAGTGAGCTCCACGGCTTCCACCAGTCCGATGGTGCGGGGGTCCTCTCATCCCGACAGCCTGACAGGGGCAGAGCTCGCAGTAGCTTGTCAACCACCACCTTCTCGATGACTTGATCTGCTGTAGCGTGGTCTTCAAGCAGCCAGTGATCCGCGATACCCTTTAGGTCCGCTGCTTGGGCTCGGACGGGGAGCCACACCTTATACTCCCACTCAAAGAACAACTGGGCTGCCGTAGTAGCCGACAGCCCCAGCCGGGCGAGGATTTCCTCTTTCAGCTTGCTATAGTTCTGAATGAAGTCTATTGGGAGTGAAAAATAGGCTCTTTGAGCCTCACCGGATAACAAAGGGGCCAACGCCGCTGCCCATGTGTCTCGCGGCCAGCCCTCTGTGGCGGCTGTGGCTGCAAACATGTGCAGGTACGTTTCCACATCGTCATCGGCTGTTAACTTGGGTAATAGGCGGCAGGCAGTGGCGCGGGGATCCGGGAGTGGGGTGGGCAGCGGGTGAAGACAAAACCCCGGAGGGTGGATCTTTTAAAGTAGAAAAGGTAAGTAATGCAACACGGTGCTGGTGGTGGTAGTGAAGCTTGGCGTGGCTGTGATGCTTCGTTTCCTCTTCGTCCTTGTCCAGGTGCCAGTGAAAGGTGCTTGTGGTGTGTGGTGCCCAGGCGTCTCGTTCACGGCGATGCTTCTGGGGGGAATAGAGAAAGTCATTCACAAATAGCATGAATGGAGTCGTTGCTCAACACTTCCGCGTTGTGGTGTTCCTTCTATTCTGGTCCCGCCATGAACGATTGGCCCGGGCTGATTGGTTCCAGGTGGCGGTGCTGTGTTGCCAGGGCGACGCTGATCGGTGGCCGTCACAAGATGTATTCATTTAATAGTGGTCTAAATTATGTCTAATCTATTCTACGGCTATCTTTAGACGTCTATTAGATTTTCACTGAGAGCCCACTGACAGCCTTATTTTAGCCTTGACATCTAGGCTGTTTCAACATCTAATAGACGTTTATTAGATCAAAAATTGCTTGCTGGGATGATGCACAAATAACACGACCATGCAAATTGTTTTAATCATTTGGAAATATAATGTCAAGCATGTTATTAAAAGAAAACACATGCACATATATATACATATACAGGTCCTTTTTAAAAAAATTGCATATTGTGATAAAGTTCATTATTTTCTGTAATGTAATGATAAACATTAGACTTTCATATATTTTAGATTCATTACACACAACTGAAGTAGTTTCAAGCCTTTTATTGTTTTTATGTTGGTGATTTTGGCATACAGCTCATGAAAACCCAAAATTAGATTATCAGGAAAAGGTTTTCTAAACAAGCTATTAACCTAATCATCTGAATCAACTAATTAACTCTGAACCCCTGCAAAAGATTCCTGAGGCTTTTAAAAACTCCCAGTCTGGTTCATTACTCAAAACAGCAATCATGGGTAAGACTGCCGACCTGACTGCTGTCCAGAAGGCCATCATTGACACACTCAAGCAAGAGGGTAAGACACAGAAAGAAATTTCTGCGGAAGAAGTGCCTGACCTGGGCTACAGAGAGTACAAACAAGTACTTTTTTTCGGATGAAAGAAAATTTTGCATGTCATTCGAAAATCAAGGTGCCAGAGTCTGGAGGAAGACTGGGGAGAGGGAAATGCCAAAATGCCTGAAATCCAGGGTCAAGTACCCACAGTCAGCTGCTGGTGTTGTTTCACTGTTTTTTTATCAAGGGCAGGGTCAATGCAGCTAACTATCAGGAGATTTTGGAGCACTTCATGCTTCCATCTGCTGAAAAGCTTTATGGATATGAAGATTTAATTTTTCAGCACGACCTGGCACCTGCTCACAGTGCCAAAATCATCAATATAAGAACAATAAAAGTTATTAACCGGTATTTTTTTTCTAGAAAACCGTTTTCAGAAAGCATTGTTTAAAACGGAACACAAAAACAGAAACGTTAAAATATCAATTCTGCTCGGAGTGAACCGAATGGATTTTTTTTTTTTTTTTTTAAGCCCTGATGACAGTTAGAGGGGCATGGTTAAGGGTGTTATGCTCATGCCCAAGTCGTCAAACTGATGTCACCAGATGGCCTGTTGTTTTAGAGGGGAAGAGTAGTTTGAGATTTGGATTAAAGGTAATTAATGCAAGCTTCTTCTTTTTTTGTGGAGAGGATGAATTGTTCACCACAAAAATAGCAATGTAAGCTTCACGTGGGCTTTAAATAATTTCATTATAGCAAGTTGTGGGAGAAGCCCACCGGGGCGGAGCAGGCAGCGGAGAAGCCCACCAGGGCAGAGCAGGCGACGGAGACCTCCTTCTGGGCGGAGCAGGCGGCGGAGAAGCCTTCCAGGGTGGATCAGGTGGCGGGAACGTCCACCTGGGCGAGACAGACTGCGAGGCCATCTTCCAGGGCAAAGCGGATGGCAGCAGAGCCCCTCTGGACAGAGCCCTCATGGGGCCACCAGACTGACATTGCATCCTTGAGAACCAGCCAGTCAGTGAACGCGCCCTTTGAGACCATCTAGACTGTGAATACGCCCTTGGAGTCCAGATAGGGAGTGGATACACTCTTCATGACCAGACTGAAAACGAGCGTTCCCTTCTTGATTGAGCCGATTGTGGTAGCACCCTTTGGGCCCAGGCAGAAAGGGGTAACGCACTCCGAACTGTGACCCGGCTATCTCCACAGGTTGTGCAGTCACAAATGGGGACTCTATGGCTGATACCAACTTCTCCAGAGAGGGTGCAGCCCTAAGTGGACCCATAGGAGCATCTAAGCCATCTGCAGGCTCCCGAGGTTCGGGCCCTGTTCGGGCCTCACAGTCGACATGGAGCTCTGGTGGTTGGTGTACCACCACTGGCTCTGGCGCTTCAGGCAATACCCAATCTGAGTCACCAACCGGGTGAACTTGGCTGAGTGATGATGTACACGCCTTCTAAGGGCAGAATGAGGAAAGCAGAGATGGCAGACAGCTCTCCTAGCTGCAGCCCTGTACCCAGCTGAACATCACTCAGCCCCTCTTGCTGAGTGATGGGAACAGCCTGGGTTGAACACGGTCCCTCGTACCATGTGATGGGAATCGTGAGGGCCTTCGACAGCTCGTCAGGCTGTGTGACTGGAACAGACTGGGCATCATACAGCACTCCTGGCTGTATGACTTGGATTGATCGAGCTTGAAACAGCCTGTCTGGCTGTTAACCGGGACCAACAGTGCCTTATACGGCTTGCCACACTGAAAAACAGGCTTCAAACCCCTCCTTTGTGGTTTGGGGACCGTGGGGGTTTTCTACAGATCTGGCCACCGTACTGGTGGATTTGGCTCCGGAGGGATTTTGTGCGGTGCCGGCAACCACGCTGCAGGGTTGGTGACCGCGGATTTGGCCACCATATTGCACGGGAGCGAGCAGAAATGTCCTCCTTTACCTCGCCCACCGTGAACGGGGGAATCACAGTACAACAACATAGAGTCAATAAGCTGTTCTAATGTCATCAGGCAGAGAATACAGTAAAATATAGTAATTCAATGTCCAAACCTGACAGAAAGCAGACTTGATCTGCTCCTCAGTCACTCTCCACAACATAGTCCTCTATCCGGAGTCCACGTTGAAACAGCGAATATAGACGGGAGGGGGGAACCGGCGAATAGTCCTGCCAGTGAGGCGAAGCAAAGTCAGTCGGTAAACAGAAAACACAATCAAAAGGGCAAAACAAAGGCAGTGGTCAAAAAACAGGCGACGCCGGAAAACAACAGATCTGAGCTGGCAGCTCAGCTGAGCGTGACAATATTAGTACTGAATTTAAACTTGTATAAATTATACTATTCTACTTGGAATTTTTTAAGTAATATAATATGAATAATTAAAGTTGATCTCGTTGTTCCCTACTTACACTAAGAAAGGCATAATTAATAAAGTAAATTTTTCAATGTTGTCATGTTGTATTTACACTATTTTATGGTTGTATTTACACTGTTTATTTGGTTGCCTTCATTCTGGAAAATTTATGAGCCAGTGAGGAGTGTAAAAGTTAAAATAGTGCTATATTTGACCTTAATGTGTTATGATTTGTTTATTTCTGCATTTTATAAATTATTCACCTAATGCAGTTTATTTTGTTGTCTGTTTACATGCCTTGTTTAATAAAAGAAGATACAGGGTGAACTAAAGACAGTACAAAACAATCCATATGGTTTCTTAAAACACATTCTCATTAAAACCACTCAATCAAATTGAAATATCATGTTTTTCAAGTGCAGTGACATCAAGAATAACAGCCAGCCTGCAAGGTTATCCAAAGGGTGGAAGGGTCCAATCGCTTGACTGCAGGCCTCACAATGGGAGGTGAATGGTAAAGAATGATGCTTGTCTTGATGGAGCCAGTGTGGTGGCAGACAAAAAGGGCACGACCTCACGTTGCCCTGGTGTTTTGCTGCAGACAGTCAATCAATAATCAAAGGCCATGATGGATCTATGAATGGGCCTTGAGTGTCAAGAAGGCATAGATCATGCAGTATTTTGTCAGACATGAGCAAAGATAAAGGCAAGAGCTCATCCTTGGGCATAACCTCAGCATTCATCACCAGCCCAGTGGCCTCATTAACATCCTGGGGAATTACAGATTGGTTTGACTCAACCAGGGCCACCTCCCTCTTCATCGCTTCAGGCAGAGATAGATATAATCAGTCGCCCAATCTCGATGTCATCCACCTCAAGCCACTCATTTTCTTTAAAGCTGATGCAGTAGAGATTAGGAGACTGGTAGATAATGGTCGCTTGTCTGATCATGAGTCTGTATACTTGATCAACGTCAGTCGACAGGATATCTGCTATGAGGATTGTCATGATTCCAAAATAAGGTAAAAATAAAGGTTAATAAATCAAATGATTTTTTTTTATGTCAGGTCTGACCCAAGCCAGATTAAGATGGGGTGGTTGCCGTGCTCATGATCGCATGGGCCAGGAAATCAAAATTGGGATTCTCTTTTAAGGCAACTTGATTATGGAACAAAAATCCTGCCTAAAGTATTTGAAATAGTATTTGAATGTTAGTATTTGAATTCCACACACACAAAATTGCAATTAACAGTGCTTGCATTTTAATGCATTGTATTTTTGTAACATTCTGTGTCTGTTTAGTTCTGTTTAAAGTTTGTGTTTTCGTATTCTTGTTGTAGTTTCATTTTCATGTGTTAGTTTCAGTTTGGTCTTCCCCGTCTCAGTTCCTGTTTGCCCTTATATGGTCTTTCCAGTGTAGTTATGTGATTCCTCTTCACCTGTGTCTCCCCAGCTGCACCTCACTTATGTCATTTGTATTTGGGTATGAATCCCCTGTCTTTTTAGTTTTTTTTTTTTCAGTCAATGTGGATGTTACCTGAGTGTTTGCACCTATTTTGGATTACCTGTGTCACCATTTGGATGTTTGAATCTTTGCCTTGATTATTATTATTATTAAAAAGACTTTAAGTTTAATTGAGCTCTCGTCTCCTGCGATCTTCTTCTCTCCTCCACTAACACCGGCGTGACAGATTGACTGACCAAACAGAGCAACATGACGTGGGCAGACAAAATACTTTGTGAGCTTCATCAGGGAGAGAGGCCATTGGAGCAGTATGTGGAGGAAAATTGTAACCTTTTTCACCTGGTGAGTTGCAATGAACAAACTATTAATAAATTCATCTGGATGGGACTCGACTATCTATTTTGTGTGATCAATCATGAGGATTGTCAGAAAACCGTTCCTGAGTTTCTAAATTGACTTCTCGATCTCGATCATTCCGAGTTTTTCGTTAAGGATCCTCGTTTGAATCCCATTCAGATGAATAGAGACACTGCAGCTCACCATGAGCCGAACATCTCCATCTACGACTCCAATGCGCTTCCTCTCCCTCACCATCCAGTCCGCTCCAGTCCTGCTACTACTACATTGCTCTGCCCACTCATTGAGCCTGCGCTGCCCGAGCGCTTCGATGAGCCCCTACTGCCTGAGCACATTGAAGAGCCCGCATTAATAGAAGGTCCCTCTGAGCCGGCATTCCCCGCAACCTGCCACGTGCTGGATCTGTGGCAGGGAGAGCCTGTGTGGACTCCAGCCCCTCAATCACGGCCTGATCCAGGCCTCTAGATTACAGCTGGTAGTGGGGATTTCTTACTCACCTGAGCCCACTGCGCTGCCAGAGCCAGAGCCACAGCCAGAGTCTGCTACGCTGCCAGAGCCACAGCCAGAGTCTGCCACGCTGCCAGTGCCACAGCCCGAGTACACGTTACCAAAGTCACAGACTAAAGAAGAAGTGAGCCTCCCCAAGAAAATTTTTTTGGGGGGGCTGTAGTGTCCCACAGCAGCCAAAGGCTGCCCACGAACCACCACAGCCTAAGGCAACCCACGAACCACCACAGTCGAAGGCTGCCCACGAGTCACCACAGCCTCCCAAGGCTCCTGATCCGCCACGGCCGCCCAAGGCTCCTAATCCGCCTCCTAGGGTTCCTGATCCGCTTTTTGTTTGAGCGTTACAGTTTTTCGTTGCTATCAATTAAGTTACGTATATGCATAATCGAATTTTTCTTACATCACTAACATCACCAATCGTGGCCGTGCTCTTACATTACTTTTCTAATAGAAGCTTTTTGTATCAGGGATGCAAAGTAAGGCCACTGTATGTATTAAAAAAAACAAAAACAAACTTATCTGATTTAATTATATTTTTACATTTCATTTTCAGCTGCTGCCATGTTCTATATGTTTTATATCACTATAAAGCTCATAGGAGCCTAATTTTGCAACCTTTACGAGGTTTATTATTATTAACTGTTTGTGTCTGGTTGTGAAGCTGTATGTATGTTTGGATAAGTTTCACTTCAAACCACACTAGTCCCTTAATGTTTTGACATCTTTAAGTTCATTTCAACATTACCTTTTTTAGGTCGGCCATACCATAGTGTCTGCATGAGAGACTCCCCTACCCCGCGTGGCTCTGTGACACCCTGAGCGTCTGTACTCCGTGCCACTTAGACGGTCTTGTGTTTCTAAAATGGCTATATAGGTGACAAAACGATTAAACATGATAAAAGAATAAGTCCCCTTTACAGCTACATTTCTGATAGTTTGATATAGTACCAGCAGATATAATCACAAGAACCATAATATTCAAAACACTCATTTTGAACAGATATCGAATAATGCGAGGATGTAGAGCTAATTCTAAATAAACTCAGCATGTCATGCCTTTACTAACCGGAGAATTAAAAGAGCACTCAAACGCCGATACATTTCACACTGACGGAAACATTGCTGTACTATTTGATTTTAAAACACGGTAAGGGTTAGATAGGAGACAAAAATTATTAAACATGATAAAAGAATAAGGATCCTTTTATGGTTACATTACTGATTGTTTGTTATAGTCTCAGCAGTTAAACATGATAGAAGAATAAGCACCTTTTATGGTTACATTACTGATTGTTTGTTATAGTCTTAGCAGATATAATCACTAGAACCATAACAAAACACTCATTTTGAGCAGTTATCGAATATTGCAGGGATGTAAAGTAAATCTCCTCTTTATTCTAAATAAAACGCAGCACGCTTTTTTACCATCCGGAGATTTAAAAAAGATTATTCAAACGCTGTCACATTTAACACTAATGGAAACAGCTCTGTACAATTTGATTTTTAAAAATACCCACACAACTGTAACACGAGCGAGCAACGGTCTATCTACAGCAGTACACAGTCGAAAACTTTTAACAAATCACACTTAACAAATCACACTTAATGAAACACTGTTGCAAAAATATGAAACATAGCATACAAATGTTGGCCAGTCAAGAAGCGATTCTAGCAAACAAACTATAGCAAACATAGCTCCTTAGAATAGCGAAAACGTCATATAGGTAACAGCTCTGCAAATTTAATTATACTTGAGATATCATGCATGCTCAATCACCGCGTAACAATACAACTTTAAGCTGAACATAACACCGTCTGTTCTTAATTCTTACAACATTTTCCTTCTAAGGACTTTGCATCTGCAGCAATTTATAAATTCATATTCTGTGGCTTTGACTGTTTGATACACAGCACAAAAACAAGTTATCTCCCTATACGGGTGCAAAGACAAGCATGAATCAACACTCTACAGACAAAGTCATACAAAACCTCTGCATTTAAACAATAGCTACATCTCTGTTTCTGTTAAAACACATACTGCTAGTTCCTTAACTGCACAAAATTATGAGACATTGAGTTTGATTCTAAACATCGACACCGTTCTGTCTTTTTAAGTCCTTAATCATATCCTATACTAATGATGTTGCTATTCTTTTTTACAGTTTCTATCCAAACTATATAAATGCATCAGTATTGTCATTTTTAGCTGATTTTATCATTAACTATCAGTTCAAAATAATGTCACTGTTCATTAAAACGAATACAGCATACACAAAATAAACTACTGCACTTTTTAGCATATACAAATAACGATCTTATACATTGTCCTAATTCCTATGTTTATATTACATATAGAGCCAAGAAATTGCGGAGTTACAAATTATTTTAAAAAAATTATACAAACAAGACAAGCATGTCATGTCTCTACTAACCAGAGAATTAACAAGAATATTCAAGAGCCATTGCATTTAACATTGATGCAAACAGCACGGTACGAATGATTTTTAAAATAACTGCACGACTGTAACACGGGGGAGTAACGTTCCGGCCCAAACAGTAAGTAGTTGTAAACTTTGAAATGTTTGAACAAGCTCAACAAAACACACTTAATGAAACACTGTTAGTTTAATGCAAAAATATGAAACATAGCATACAAATGCTAATCGGTCAAGAAGCGTTTCTAGCTCACAAATTCATGCTAAAAATTTTTAAATGCCCTAAATCAGCAGAGGTCTAGTCATGGCTTAATCTATTTGCTATCCGGGAAACCTAGAACCCAAATACACTGCAGATATGTTCGCTGAATATAAACAGAACACTCAGATCATTAGGATCGAATCAGTTAGAAATACCAAACATTCACACAAAACAAGCTTTTTAGCTATTAAACCGTCAGCATCTGGAGCATCTTTAAGAAAAAAGGTCAAATGGTCTAAAACAGTAAAACTTATGTGTTTTAGCTGGGCATTTACTGAATGATCAGATGGTTTAGCACGATCTGATTGCTTTATGTTTTAACTGTTTTAAACTTATTTAAAATCATTTATAATCAATTATTCAGTTTTTACATTTTACATTTTTCTTGTCTTAACGTTGTGATCATAGCTTTTATGATTGAGCTACCCCTTTCAGAAAATATGCTAGCATCAAAACAGTATTCTAAGAAATCACTATAACCAATCTTTTGAACTAAATTTCAAAACCATAATGATGTTTTTTTCAAAAAATCTGTCACTTCCTATATACCCATCTCTCTTGCTCACATCAGGAATGGGAAACACACGCAAACATCATCTATCCTATTCTCTCAAAGCATAGTCTATTCTAGTCTCTCAAAGCAAAAGCGGGTATTTTATGTTATGAACAGTAATTGTGGCACAAGGACTGATTTAAGTCAACAGGGTGCAAATTTAAAAAAAGAGGATAACACATTGTAGGCAACACCGATTTTTGTTGTTGTTCTCTGTTCTGACAGCATTTCAAATTTACAAAAAAAATGAGCTCAATGTTAAAATTGACCGGAGTTCTTTTTTAACAGTTGAGTTTCTGTTAAATACTGTTTTCAAATCTATTCAGCCGATCTCTGGGTCTGGCGATACCACTTTTAGCATAGCTTAGCATAGATCATTGAATCTGATTAGAACGTTAGCATCTCTCTCAAAAAATGACAGTTTCTATATTTTTCTTATTTAAAACATGACTCTTCTGTAGTTACATCATGTACTAAAACCGACAGAAATTGAAAAGGCCGATATGGCTAAGAACTATACTATAAGTTTTTAGGCGTTAAAAGTTTTCACTTTTAGCATAGCTTAGCATAATGAATTCAACCGGACAAGACCATTAGCATCTCTCTCAAAAAAATTAACAAAGAGTTTCGATATTTTTCCTATTTTATACTAGACTCTTCTGTAGTTACATCGTGTACAAAAACCGACGGAAAATGAAAAGTTGCGATTTTCTAGGCTGATATGGCTAGGAACCATACTCTCATTCCTGCGTAATAATCAAAAAATTGAACCATAGGTGCAGCGGGCGTAATGATATGATGCAATGCCTGCTGCTTGATAATAGTGGATTTGAAACTGGTAAAACTCAACTGTTTAACTCTGGGGGAGTTGGAAAATGAGCCTATTTACAAAAAAAGTGGAGTATCCCTTTAAATTTAAATAGTTAAATGTTTAGAATCAATACTGGTGTGAAACAGTGAAAATCTTGTACATGTATCAGTTTTGTGTTCAGTATGTTTAGAATATTTAACCTTAATCTTAAAGTTTGAGAATTTTGATGAAACTATTACTGATAACTACTATGTAGTTAAAATTTTATATTTAATTTAAGATACTGTAATTTATCAACTGAATCATTCCATTGTTTTTAATTACATGTAATTTAAATACTATTAAATTATTTGTCAACACAAATGCTGCAAATTAAAGTTTGAGATGATTTTAATCAGTTTCATGCAGTTTTTTTTACAGACTTATTTTGTCTTCCGAAATAAAACTGTTAATTTACAATCTTGAGCACGTCTTGACAATTTATTGAATGTTTAATCGTTATGATTTAGCAAAGGTCTGTAGTGTTTCTCAGAAGAACCTTTAGTCACGTTATTGAAGGTGTTTGATCATTATAATCTGGGAAATACCTGTAAAATAACAGTTTTCAGTAGAACCTTTAGTGCCGTCACTTTATTGAAGGCGTTTGATTGTTATTTTACTGGTATTTCCTAAATTATTACAGTGCTTCTCCATAAAACTTTATGGATTAAACATTATAATCTAGGAAAAATCCATGAAATAACAGTTATATCAACAGCAACTCAATAGTACAATATGCTTACTAAACCCTTAATTAAAAATGTATACATAGTGTCTATACACATCACAATTTGTACTGCATATTGCTACACTGTATATTGCTGTGTGCTATGTTAAAAAGAAGAATTGATGGTTTGTTTGTTTTGTTTTTTTCTTATTTGATGCGGAATTACCAGCATTATGCCTAATTTATGAACTTATTTTGTATTGGTATTTGCACAATTACACTCATCTTTTTGTTAAATGTATTTAGACACAACAAAATGACCAATAAACAGCACTGAAAAACAAGAACACTTCTTGTAATTTCTTAAGCTGTCAAATTGGCACAGAATTGAAATACATCCATCACAGTATATGAGCTGGACTACAGAGTTAAACATGTAGGAATGTGTTGCTCTTATTAACCTGAATATTCAAATCAAAGGTTTTAACAATTCACAGCATAATTAAAACATTTAAACTTTTTATTTTCCCCTCAACATTAGAACATCAACCAAAGTAACCAGAAATCAAAATGAGGGTTTTGATAACTACATGTTAAACTATGTCCATTATCCAGATGCTGCGCTCTAAAATTCTGCACAGAAGTCTAGAAAGTTATCATAGTTCTCACACAACTGAAGGAGCATCCCACATGTACGACCAATTGGGCGCCTGGTAAAATCTGAAAATCTTTGCAAACTCAACAGAAATGCAGTCTGACACAATCAAATGACATCCTGTACAGAACCTCAGAAACCTTCCTAGTTTCTCATCATCCATTTCTCTGATGTACCTTTTGAGATGATGTGCCACTTCCCTTTGCCTCTCCTCCATAAAAGGAAGAGCCAACTTTATTGGAATGTAGTGGCAGTCTTTGTAACATTGCAGGAAAATTCTGCCAACAGGTTTCCAAGTGTCAGCTTGAAAATCATGCCTAATGAATGGAATTTTCATTGTAGTTCCAAGCGTACACCGATTGTAGAATTCCTGCCAGAAGTTACTATAAACATCTCTGGCAACTCCTGATCCAGAGCCAGCTTCCTCTGAATTGTCTGTTAATAAACGTTTGAGGTTGCTTGGTCAAAGTTTCTGGTTCAGAAAATTCACTGATCATGTCATAGAGGCAATTGCCATGAGGTATAATTATTTTCTTTTTTTGAATTCCAATCTCAGTGGTTTCTGGAGGCACATAAACTACTGTGCTCTCCAGGTGCCAAAACAACTCTGCATGTATGCAAACACGCCAATGAATTTAATTGGCATACGCTGATTAGGATCAGCTGAACCCAATCACAGCGCGAGTATGTAGCGGATGTAGGTCAGCGGATGTAGCGTTCATTAGGTCTTTGCTGAGGAGCCGAGCCAGTGGTTCAGCCCCTATGGCAACGAGGGAACGAGGGTTACAATACGTAACGGTTATGTACGGTTATGTATGGTCTCGGTTACGTATTGTAACCCTCGTTCCCTTTCAGCCGGTCAATCTGATGTCACGTCCCTACCAAAGCGCCATAGAGACTGTCCCTTCCAGCCCCATGTGAGAGTCACCAACCCCCTGAGTTTGGTCTGTAGGAAGGAAGATTGAGGGCAAGTGATTATTTAGCTAACAAGCTTGCTGGTGCTGTTATAGTCATTTTTAGATAATGTCCAAATAGTTTTATATATAACATCTGAGGGGAAAAAGACAGGATTTGATATTCAAGTAACTAAAGTAATTAACAGTTGTGTGTACAATGGTGAAGTAATGCCCTCTGGGGGCATTTGTCCATGAGTGTTCACAACAGAGACATGGTTTGAGAAAAAAAAGAAAATATAATTTTTTCCTTCAGATGTTTATCCTAACTTATTCTCATGTCATATATAATGTTCTGCAAAACAGTAGCCTACGTTTCAAAACACCTTTTTCTTACAGGTGAAGATTAGACACAAAACTGTTTTCTCTCAGGTACATTGCAGTGTAAGCTTCACATTAAATATTACTGCATCATGCTCGTCAAAAATCCCAGGTATTTTGAGCAGTAAGATTATGAAAAAAATATTTGCTATAAAAAATTAAGTGGACCATAAAAAATTGCAGTACTTTTTTACTTAAGTACATAAAAAAACAAGTACTTTTGTACTTTGACTCGAGTAAAATTGAAAAAGGAGAACTTTTACTTTTACTGGAGTAATGTTTTATAGTATGGATCTGTACTTTTACTCAAGTACTTGATTTGTGTACTTTTACCTCTGGTAAAACCTAAAAGTAAAATTAGAAACAAAACTTAGGAAGACTGAGGCGTATCTTCACAGGAGCACTGGAAAGTGAGATGCGCGACATCCGAGCTAAGAGGCGGGACCTTACAGGCCGAAATCCCACTCTCGTTCTGAACATGACCATGAACGTGACCAGCATTAAAAACAGTGCTGACTTCCACGGCAATCCTGTGGTCCTGTGAAAACACAGCACTGTCCTTAAAAAACTGGATGATCTCCACATCCCCAAACTACAATTGTTCAGCGATTACATAAAATTCGTGGATGTAATCCACGAGCTGGGAAACTAATGCCATCTCAAAATCTGATCTGTGTTTCTGTAGCGTTTGGCGTTAGGCTGCTGCGAAGTATTGTCGCAATCCCGCTTCATCAGAGGACAAAGGCAAGGCAAGGCCAACTTCAGTGAAAAGCATTTAATAAAACAAAGTGCAAAACAAAGCTGCGAAAGTGCTGGGATCAATGCAGACTAATAACAAAACCGCAGAGCAGACAATCACATACGTAACCAGGGGAAACACAGCAGGGAGACGATCACACACTAATGAGCGGGGCAGGGTTACAAATGACAGGATCACATGGGGAAACATGAATGAAAACAAACAAAGCACATGGACATGAAATTACAACATACACAAACGTCTCATGGCGCGCCTGAGGCGTGACAATGGCATACATTGGTGTTTATTTTTACTGTGAGCCTTATTAGATAAATGGTACCACCTAGACTACCTAGTATGCTGTTTTCACTTGTTATTATATAATTTACATATTTGTCAGTATTCTTTGTTTTCAGTAGATCTAAACTGTAAATTTGTGTATATATCAAGGTTTTGGAAAACAAGAGACATTAAAAAAACACATAAAAAAATAAATAAACAAAGAGAAAAAAAAATTATTAAATGAGAAAAGTTTTATGTATTTATCTATATTTTATGTGAGTTTTTAACATTGTAAATATATGCCCTTTTTGGGAAAACAAATGACCATATACTGGCGAGGAACCATATATGGTAATTTCATTGACCTGGATTTTTTAAAATTATATTATGAATTTCCAGTTATTTCAGTGAGTGCCCAATAAAGTGTTAAATGTTGTGTTGCTTTTTTATGCTTTTTGTGTCATCTGTTTTGTGTCAGGAGTGGAGCATACTGGCCTGAGATGGCTGCACTAATTGTGATCGTTCCACGGGGAAAGTCTGGTTTGAAATTTTGCCATGGTGAATTTGAACATGAGAATGTGTATAGATCCTTTTCTCAGGCATCATCCACTAGCTCTGGTTGTGTCAGGCTGGATACATACAGTAATATGCTGAAGAGTCACTCCTGTAGTGTGGCTGAAGGCTCCTTTCATCTTACCCTCAAAACCATGCCAGACATTTCATGGCTGGATTCTTTCCAGACAAATTTTCGGGGTATTTCACAAAACTGCTTAGCTCTGACTCCTACGTTTGTGACAAGTTAGGAGTAGTCAAGAGGACTCGGAAGTCACTAAGACCAAATCACAAACCATTGTAAAATAGCTGTTATGGAAGAGCACATGAGGCAGTCGGATCCACTCGCAACAGTGTTTAATAGAGGATACAGGGTGGTACAAACAGGCAATGATCAACAACGGCGTACAGGGATGGTGAAGGCAAATCCGAAAAACAGA
>JAUYWG010000047.1:6763790-6774675 GCA_034779775.1 Enteromius afrohamiltoni | reverse complement strand
TTTACTGGAGTAATATTTTATTGTATGTATCTGTACTTTCACTCAAGTACTTGATTTGTGTACTTCGTCCACCTCTGAAGATTTCCAACAATAAAGTATATTTGGATTGAATAACTGAATTGAAATACTAATACTAAAGCTAACAATGCCTCTAGTTTTATTCATTTAACAGACATTTGAAATTTGGGCAAAAACTTGTGTAAATTGTGTTTTTGTGCATTTTATTTTTGCATATGGTAAGTGTGAAACACGAAATGCATCAATTACACAATTTTATGGTAAAATCTGTTAATCAGATATGCACACTCTGTAATCTTTTTACCAAGTTTTTATGACGAAAACCAAGAAATACATTTAGCAGCACTATGCACTTTGTGTTTGCATAAGCAGTGAAACAAACCGAAAAAAAAAAATGTTTAAAAAAAAAAAAATGGGATCTTAAACTTACAAAAAAAATTAATACTGTAACATGTTATACTGAAAAGAGTCAGAATGAAAAAAAAAATATATATATATATATTCCCTGGTCCCCAACAGTACTTAAGCCAGTCGTCTTCCCTCTGGGCCTTTCCAAAGGCTCCCCCTCCCATGATCTGTTGAAACACATCAAGAAATACGTTTGGGGAGGGGGACTCACCTTCTCTCCCGCTGTCCATTGTGGTGAAGGCCTGTCTGGGTTCCAGCTCCTGTGACTGCGCTTGTCGTCTGCATCAGTGGCGTGTAGGGCGGGCAGGCTGTGCAGCACGGCCGAGGGCCACTTCGAACCCGGGCCAATCTCTTCCTAGAAGCACAGGAACAGGTAATTCACTCACAAATTCCAACTTCAATCTCCTTTTCCCCATTTTCTTCTTTAATCTTTATGGTTCGGGCCGGCACTCGGCAGGTGTCCCCGTGAACACACGCAAAAGGTAAGAAGGAAGATGCAGTTGACCGGGGTCCTAACACATGTGTAATGTGCGAGGGTCACCCTCCAGCATGCGTCGCTCCTGGACCACCCTCTGGGGAAACAGCGGAGCTCCCAGTGGAAAGCCGGGTCCGCCAGCTCAATGGCCTCAATGAGCTCTTCAAGCGTCCTAGGTCCCCGCATCCTGGCCGCTTGCTGCATGGAACGTGGTAGAGAATGAGGCATCTTGTCAAGCACTACCTTCTCGATGACTTGTCGTGGAGTGGGGACCCCGTCTAGCAGCCAGGGTTCAGCCATCCTCATTAAATCTGCCGCTTGGGCTGCACAAAAATATGGCAAACAGACTGAATGAATTTGTAAATATAAAATATAATATATAATACAATATAATTTGTATATATAATATAAAATACTTTTTGATAAAAGTGTTTTCTACATGATTAAATATAAATACACAGTTTGACAGCAGGTGGTGCTTGTATAAACTGCAGAACAGGGTAATTTCCATGACAACCTCTGTAAAGAAAGCTGCGCTTCCACTGCTTTATAACTCATCAGGGACGGAATGCATACTCTGCATGTTGCATCTGCAGCCGGCGTGAGATTTTTTTAACTGCTGAAGAGACCCTCTGGGGGTGGTGAGTATCTCAGCTCCACTATAATGTTGGGCGGAGGAAACAGAGCCACATTCGCTGGAGACTACTACACTCTGTAGCTCTGGCAGGGTTGGCAGAACAATCTCCTGAGGGCACTGATGAGGGACAAACACCTCTTCCCCAGAGAGGCCTGCCCCCAAAAGTCCTAAGCCCCACTCTCTTTTTGAGCCTCCCGATACGAGGAGCTGGGACTCACAGAGGGCTGCTCCAACCCAGCAGCCGAAGGAGGAACAGTTGAAACACCACCAATTGCTTGCATGCCTAGTGGTATCTGTCGACCAAGTTGACAGCATCGCTGAGCAACCCAGTTGGCCCAAACGGTGTGTCCAGTTGGCTGACCCTGTCCTTCTCCTTTATATCCAGAGATGCCTCTCTGTTGCCACCATGGCTGCCACAGATATTTTCGTGCCATGGAGAGTGAAATCAGTGTATAGCTCATTTGTGAAAGTACCTTATTACGATCTATATTTACGTTTTAATATAATGACAGTGTCATATTGCATCTGTCGTCATGAAATGACATATGACTGTCATTGCCAATCAAATCATGTTTTGTTTAAATGCAGTGTGTGGACTTCTACAGCAATAAACATGGCAATTAAAACATATTTTACTAGGTGTAATTCGTACAAATGACCACACTTAACCCCACCCTTAAACCTACCTGTTATTACATCTCATCTTAAAATGCATTGCTCTACATACAGAGCTACATCAACCCTGAAATGTGTAGCAGATATAGCAGAATATTACAAAACATTTATATTTAAATATAAATATCGTCCTGTTGCCGATAGCGGCGCAATTGTAGTACATGCTCTGATGGATCGTATTTCATACTGTCCTAGTGTCAAGCTGCTGTATTGTAATGCATAACACAAAAATATGATTAAATCTAATAGGATGGTACTTCAATAAACACATTTAGAGGTATGCATTTGCACTTCATTGACTAGATTCAAGTTTATCTCTGTTTACAACCCTTTTAATCATTCCCTAACTTTTGACCTCTAGTAGAAGAGAATACTTTTCACACTAGCAGACAGTTGCAGCAGAAATGAGTTGAGGCAGCGGAGAAGGAAACAGAACCCTGAAATTATTTTGAATCATGGTAAACTTTCACTTTCTTTGCAGATTGCTTACACCAAACCAGTTTCAACGCATATCTTCCCATCTACTTACAGTACATATGTATCTTTTAAAACACAATAAAATTAACCAGAAAGCATCTTTCACAATGAATATAGATTCTTCTTCTTGTCAGAGGCATAGTTAATTTGAGTTAACTGAAACAGCACATGATCATTATGAGATTAACATCATGATTTTAGGATATGGACCCTTTTTCTTAAAAAAATAAAATAAATATAAATAAATTAAATCAAAACTTAATTGGACCATACACCATTAAAATGTAATCTAGCCTAATAATACTGGAGACAACAGTGTTATATGCACAAGGACTGGTCTATCAGGGTAGCATAAAAGGGCATATTAATGCCATTATTTTAAAAAAATGGTTCATGTCCACTTTCTTTACATGTAGAGTGTGAGGTTTATGACATATACTGCAACTAGCCCCCTGAGGCCATTACATGTTTTAGCTTATTTTTTTAGGATGTGTGAGGCGCACTTGGTTAAAGTAGATATATACCTAATGGCTTGCATTTCAGACACTATTTAAAAGAAACGGAAAGGCATATCAATGAATACACTTTTTAAAACCGGGAATTGCCAACTAAAATACATTATGTGAGCACATTATTTAATAAATGATGTGTACTGTATACTGTATACCATATAGATCCACAATTAACAATCTGTCCATAAGCGGTTAATTACATTTTGGTAAATTCCTTGCCATTCCTCTTCTTGTCGACTACCGGTTAGCGAACCATTATGAGGCAGCCCTACATTTAGCCATTTTTTAAGCAGGTTTTATTTGGCAATATAGATATGCATTTTTTAAATTGAGAAATGCACACCTTTACAAAGTTGATTGAGATGCAATTTTTTTGTTATCAATTAAGAGATCGGCGTCCTTGGGTGAAATCTGGGTTGTTGCCAGGCAGGCTGATGATCTCACTGATTGCATAGCAGGGTCAAGAATTTAGAACTGCTGGCCAGGACTCTGGGACTGGAAACCAGAATGACTTTCCTGGCTGTGGTTTAGGAACTGAATCGGAGATCGGCCCTACGGTTTGTGTGGAACCTCCCAGCCATAAGGCCAGGTCCATGAGCTGGACAAGTGAGCCCCGATTGTCTTCCAGGGAAATCAGTTTGGCCAGATCTTCATCCAACCCCAACCAAATCAGCGTCCTCAAAGTCCGTTCACTCCAGGGCACAAGATGGTAGTACTCAATGAAGTCCTCCATGTACTCACCAATAGGATGCCCATTTTGGGTGCGGGTCTGAAGGAGGGCAGCTTCTATGGAGATGTCATGCATTAATTGTTAGAGGTAACTCAGAGCGAATGTCAATGACTGCGCTGAGATCAGCGTAGAGTCAGAGACTGCGTGACAGTAATGTTTGTTTTTTTGCACAATACTTTTGGTTTATTTTGACATTATTTTGACCTTTGAGTTTTCTCTTACTGCACATCCTTTGACTTGCCTCTCCACCTTTTTTATCGTTATTGATATTTATTGAAAATTGATTCATTGCAGTGATGCAACTTAATTCACTGCAACTAGGATAACTTGTCCATTGTGTGGAATGAGAGCAGGTGACCAAGTGTAAGGACTACAGGACTGCATAAAATTTTGGATGCGTACTTTCACGTCTCGATTTTACCTCGTCACAGACCCCTTCTGCGGTTTGCGTTCGAGGGTCGAGCATATCAGTACAAGGTTTTCCCATTTGGCCTGTCCCTGTCACCCCGAGTTTTCACCAAGCTTGCAGAGGGGTCTCTGTCTGCCTTATGGCAGATGGGCATTCGCATCCTCAACTATCTCGACGACTCACTCATGGGAGTTGTTGTGCCAGCACAGGGACATAGTGCTTTGGGCACCTCAGCCATCTGGGCCTTCAGGTCAACCGAGAGAAGAGCAAACTTTGTCCAGTGCAGAGGATCTCTTATCTCTGCATGGGGCTGGAATCAGTCGAAATGACTGCCCGCCTCACGGGGGAGTGCGCGCAGACCATGCTGACATGTCTGAGATCATTCAGGCACAAATCCCTTGGCAGGGATGCTCTGGCACACAGCTGGCCTCTGGGCCCCAAGTACGCCTTTCCCGCAGTGAGCCTCCTTTCACTATGCAAGATCAGGGAGGACGGGGAGCAGGACATGGTTTGCTGACCTAATGCTCCTCATGGCAGCCCCTCCTTGGAAAATCCCCTTGAGGAGAAACCTTCTCTCTCAGGGGATGGGCACGACCTGTGACCTGAACGTCTGGCTCATGGACGGGACGTGGCAGACCTCTCCGGCTTGCCAGCAGCCGTGATCAACACCATCTCTCAGTCTAGAGCCCCCTCAACAAGGCAGGCCTACGCTCTGAGATGGGGTCTGTTTGTCAACTGGTGCTCCTTACGCCAAGAGAACCCACAGAGATGTTCGATTGCAGTTGTGCTTTCCTTTCTGCAGGAAAAGTTGGAGCGCAAGCTGTCCCCTTCAACAATTAAATTGTATGTTGCTGCCATCGCAGCATACCATGATGCAGTGGACAGCCAGTCCCTAGGTAAGCACCGACTCATCATTTGGTTCCTTAGAGGTTAATCCCCCGAGAACGCCCTCGGTACCCTCTTGGGACTGTCACCCTAACCGGCCTGCGGCAAGTTCGGGGACCTCCAAGCTTCCTCTGTCGACGAAGAGTGCCTAGAGTTCGGCCCAGTTGACTCATGTAACATTGAGACCTCGAAAGCTACCCAGGAAATAACCTTTCCTAGAATTGATAAATAATTATATTATGTGCTCGGTCAAGTAATTGTAACATTAATTCTGCAACTGTTAATTCTAAAATCTAATATAAATATTTGTTATTGTGTGCTCCTGTCATTTGTAACCCCGTCCTGGTCCATAGTGTGTAATTGTTTCCCCAGGTGATGTGAGTTTGATGTAGTTAGTTTGTGTATTTAATCATGTCTTTTTCATTTCATTGTATCCGTCGTTGTTGAATGTCACCATGTTCATTTGCCCTGCATTTTTGAATGTTTTTTCTGCATAGATCCCTCCATTTTCAAGTCACTTTTATTTATATAGCGCTTTTAACAATACAGATTGTAGCAAAGCACTACACATTTCAGACTGCTCTGTGCGATGAGGAAATTGTCCAGTTGTTTGGAGACGTGCCTAGTCCGCACGATACGGGTGGTAGCCCCGTTTTACGGGTTGAGGATCCGTATTCATGTCCGGGTTCGATTTCAGTATCACGGCCAGGAGAGCCAAGTGATTTCCTCGCGGTGCCTAGTCCGCACGATACGGGTGGTAGCCCCGTTTCACGGCTTGAGTGCCTATGTCCTGTGTCGGTTTCGGTTCCACTGGCCTGTCCTACCCTAAACCATCCGCTGACCCAGGCTCAACACAGGCGGGAGGCCTGAACCTCCGGAAGCCATGATGGAGGAGGAGCTGCAGTGGCCTGAGCTTCCTACAGTCGTGAAGGAGGAGGAGCTGCATTGGCCTGAGTCTCCTACTGCCGAGAGGGAGGAGAAGCTGCAGTGGCCTGAGCCTCCTACAGTGGAGGTGGAGGATGAGCTGCCTTGGCCTGATCCGCCAGATCTGCTCCACGTTCCCGAGCTGCCAGATCCGCTCCACATTTCCGAGATGCCAGATCCGCTCCACGTTCCCAAGCTGCTAGAACCGCGCCACAGCCACGATCTCCTGTGGTCAGTCAAGGACCCTGACCAGCCGTGGCCAACCAAAGGCCCCGATCTGCCGTGGTCAGCTCAGGACCCTGACCATGTGACTCTTTTGCTCTGGACACTGTTATAACTGTTTACGGGCCGCCTCCAGAGCACCCACCCTCTCCAGGTGCTGTGAGTTTGATGTAATTAGTTTGTGTATTTAACCATGTCTTTTTCATTCCATTGTATCCATTGTTGTTGAATGGCACCGTGTTCGTCTGCCCTGCATTTTTGAACGTTTTGTCTGCATAGATCCCTTCACTTTCATTCAGCCTGTTTTTGCACTTTTTATTATTAAATATTTTGCACTGAAGTCCTGCCTGCCTTGCCTCTGTCAGCTGAGAAGCTGGATCGCGACAACACTTGCTGCAGCCCAGACCCAAAGCGTGACAATCTCCACCTCATTTGAATGATAAATCCTGATATTGTTAACATTATTTCCAGTGTTTTTAGTATTTATAAGCTTTCCTGTACCTGTCAGTATCAAAATGGAACTGTATGACATGGTTTTAGTGCCAACAAATCTCTGCCTTCAGAATGAAGTCATAATGTTTTGAGTAACATTTTATATAAATATTTTATATACATTTTTATAGTAATAGGATAATTTAGTAACTAATAATTTAACAACTAATAGCAAGTGAAAGTAATATTTAAATTTTTACAAACTTGCATGAGTATTAATGAATATTAATAATTATGCGGGTTACAGTACAGCTTCAGGCACAGATTAAAAAAAAAAGAAAAAGAAGAAGAAAAAAAGGATTAGCAACTCAGCAACCTAAAAAAAAGATAATTTTGTTGCAGTCTTGCCTGTTTCAGCCTTCTTCATTTCCTCTTTCCCTGCAAAACTGCTCACACTGCATGATCAATTACACAAAGTATAAAGAGCCCTGGATGCCCACAGCACATTTGATATGAAGAAAAAGGCAAAAGCAAAACCTATAACAGTCATCCTTCCATATTAATACAGGACAAAAAGGATGCAAGCTTTGATTTGAACAGGAAGTTTGAGCTGCTCTGATTTTTAAAAAAGTGATGCAGGTTGATGGATCCCGTTCTGATCACCCAAGGGAATTCACCAGCCACATTACAAAAGCTCTTGAATCTCCTCCATGTTCTCTGTAAAAAATTGAAAGCCTTTCTGCTTGTAGCCACTGTTTAAATACTTTTGAAGGTTTTTTTTCTTGTTTCCATTAAGTGGTTTAAGTTTTAGAATTTAGTCAGTGACAATGGTGTTTGTGTGCTTGGATATGTTATGACATCAATTCAATATTGGCTGAACTGGGAGAATGCATAGGCAAAAATGTAGATAATTTCCTACTTACAACTCCAGCGGTCGAAATCCAGTCCGTTTTTTCCATAAATTAATCTTAAGAACTAAATCTGTTAGGGTCATGTATGAGTTATTCATTTGAATGGGTTCATGAGTCACAATAAAGTGAAGGAAAAAATCTTAAAAATAGTTTAAACCACATGCGCCAAGTTCTTAGAAATTACATTTTATGGGTCTAAACTGTCATGTGGTGTAAACTTCAAGCACTTGAGAATACTTTATAAAAATTATTAAAATATATATATTTTTTATATTTTATTTTCATAGAAATAAAATGATTTATTAATTCATAAATAAAAGTATGATTTTGTCGCATCACATGATATTTTACAACAAATCATGCCTTGACATAAAAGGTCAAATTGTCTTTCATTATAAGAGACTTACTGACCTTGAACTTTTGGATACACTTTTTTTTTCTTGTTGCAATGATGGAGGGAAAAAAAAGAAAGAAAAAAGAATGATCTATTTCAGAAGCTCTGTAAATGGTGATTTCAGCCAGTGTGTGTCAGTTGATGAGACTTATACAGTAAACAAGCATATTCCTTCAAAATGATATCTTTTTAGTGACAAACATGTGCTATCGGGGCTCCATCTGTCCTGACTTTTAAGTAAACTGTCTGTATTTATGCATTTTTACACCCTGAAGAGCATTTCTGGCTGAAAGATATTAGAGTATTTACTATAAAAATCTGGTAAGGGGTTGTTGGTTTTCACTGTCAGTTGCACAGCAATTCGTCGATCACAGTGTTGCCCTGGGGTTGTATGTGCTAAACATTTTCATGTGCATTGATTTTGCATCATAGTCTACAGCGCAGTAACAACGCTTTACTGGTCACTGCAAATATCAAGCAATCACTGCTTTAAAGGTCAGTGCTTAATGGAATGTTTAACATGTTGAAGAGAACAATATGGCATTTACGCAGCTTTTAGGGTGAATCATATCAGATACATTTTAACATGTGGCCCACACATTCTTGTTCACAGCAATATTCAGCAGGAGAGCTTTAACATTGAAATCTTTGAAAATGGGGCTTGTTATGTCTTACCCTATACATTTTTTGTTGCTTACATTTTTCACAATATTAATCAATGCTCTAATATGAGACATCAGTGTTTCAGGAGTTTAGGACACTGAATAGGACAAATGCTTATTCGATAACTTGTATATCCTTTTTGGGTTTATATATATATATATATATATATATATACACTTTTAATTATTTTTTTAAGGTTGACTTTTTGTTTTTCAAGCCATTGTTAGATGCCAATGTCTGTCATAGCTATGAAAAAAATATTCCCTTTCAGTTGGTCACTTCGACGTCACTACAGTGACCGACGAATAGGGAATCTCTCTTCGAGATGCCAAAACAACTCTGCATGTAAGCAAACACGCCAATGATTTTGGCAGAAGCAGATGGAGGCGATCCGTCACATCTTGCTACAGCGTCCAGCTGCTGCCTCTACCCGGACACCGCAGGCACCGCCTAAGTCTGTCTGTCGCCAAGGTCGCCCCCCTGCAGCCGCCCCGCTCCTCCGCAGCCCCAGCAGCAGCAGTCCCGTCGAGAAGCTGGGGTCCCGCCCAGCCTGTCCAATGTCCTGCAGGACCTGGTGGCAAGAGGAAATGCAAGCGGCCCTAGGACAGGCAGCCCAGGGATGGAAGGAGTTCTATCCGGCTCGGTTATGCGATTCAGTTCGCCCGATGTCCTCCCAGGTTCAAGGGCGTTCGCTTCACGATGGTGAATGCAGACAATGCCACTGTCCTGCGTGCAGAGATTGTTACTCTTCTGATGAAGAGAGCAATGGAGCCAGTCCCTCCAACCGATATGAGGACAGGGTTTTACAGGACATACTTCATAGTGCCCAAGAAAGGTGGTGGTTACGAACAATCCTGGATCTGCGAGTCTTGAATCGAGCTCTTCACAGGCTTCCGTTTAAAATGTTGACACCGAAACGCATTTTCGAATGCATCCGTCCCTGGGATTGGTTTGCAGCAATCGACCTGAAGGATGCGTACTCTCATGTCTCAATCCTTTACAGGCCGTTCCTGAGGTTAGCGTTCGAAGGTCAGGCATATCAGTACCACGTCCTGCCCTTCGGGCTCTCCCTGTCTCCCTGTGTGTTCACCAAAGTGGCCAAGGCAGCCCTGACTCCTCTGAAGGAGAAAGGGGTTCGTATTCTCAACTACCTCGACAACTGGCTGATACTAGCACAGTCCAGAGCTCAGTTATGCGAACACAGGGACTTGTTGTTACAACTCCTCAAAGAGCACCTACAGGGCCGTCACTTTCTGGTCCATACAGAAAACACATTGACCGTTTGTACATCAACCATCAATGTGGTCTACGCTCCCATAGTATGTCGCAGCTCACCACCACCTCCTTTTATGGAGTCAGAAGCATCTGAGGTAGCTTCGCGCCATTCACATTCCAAGTGTTTACAACCAGACGGCCGACGAGCTGTCTCGAGCCCAAGTGCTCCCTGGAGAATGGAGACTCCATCCCCTGACGGTCCAGTTGATATGGGAGCAGTTTGGTGCGGCACAGGTGGACCTGTTCGCCTCTTCAGAAACCTCTCATTGCCAGTTGTTTACGTTCAGACCAAGGGAACCTTAGGCAGAGACACCCTGGCAAACAGCTGGCCTCAGGGGCTACGCAAATATGTGTTCCCCCCAGTGAGCCTTCACACACAATTTCTGTGCAAGGTCAGGGAGGACGAGGAGCAAGTCTTGCTGGTAGCCCCTCACTGGCCCACCAGGACTTGGTTCTCCGAACTCATGCTCCTCGTGACAGTCCCTCCTTGGCCAATTTCTCTGAGGAAGGATCTTCTTACTCAGAGATGGGGCACCCTATGGCACCCGTGCCCAGATTTGTGGAAACTCCACGTCTGGACCCTGGACGGGACGCAGAGATTCTAAGTGGCCTACCTCAAGGGGTAGTTGACACTATTTCTTCTGCGAGAGCACCTTCTACTAGAGCTGCAAACCATGACCTTGTCGATGGCAGGTCTATGGGTAAAAGCATGATCTGATCATAAGGTTCCTTAGGGGGGCCAGGAGGTTGAATCCTCCTCAGCCCCCTACTGTACCCTCTTGGGATCTCTCTCTTGTGCTGAGAGCATTGAGAGAGGATCCCTTTGAGCCTTTGCCAG
>JAUYWG010000047.1:6700412-6717897 GCA_034779775.1 Enteromius afrohamiltoni | reverse complement strand
TTAAAGCTTTACAGAAAGTCAGAATAATCACTATATCTATATCTATATCTATATCTATATCTATATCTATATCTATACATTTCCTTTCCTTTCCTTTCCTTTCCTTTCCTTTCCTTTTCCCCTTCCCCTTTCCCTTCCCCTTTCCCTTTCCAATGATAACTAAAGTTGGAACATATCCTAATACACTAAAACTAATACATCACAGTACACCTATACACTTTATACAGTTGACTGGTTTCCAGCTAAAATAAAAGAGAGGAAGGCAGAACAGTGAGCAGAGTCCCATACTCTTTCGCTCTCCCAGAACCAGTAATCTACCGCTGGGACTGAGGAGGGTTCTCCATTCCAGGGGAAGAGTGGTGGTTGAAACCCTAGAACACATTGAAAATGAGTTAATCCAGTGGTTTCTTGCCTTAGTGAGTTCTGAGCGTATTTAGCCCAGGGTAGATACTGGCTCCAGGAGTCTTGGTGGTCATGGCAGTAAGCTCTCAGGTACTGGCTGATCTCCTGGATCTTGCGCTCCGTCTGCCCATTAGTCTGTGGGTGGTATCCTGAGGAAAGACTGATAGAAACCCCAAGTAATTGGAAGAACTCCTTCCAGACACGTGATGTAAATTGAGTTCCTTGGTCTGAAACGATATCTTCAGGTATCCCAAAGTGTCTAAAAACTTGTGAAAAAAGTGATTGTGCCGTTTTCAAGGCGGTCAAGGGAATAAGTTTGCAGGATTTAGAAAATCTGTCCACCATCACTAATATGGTCTTAAACCGTCAGACTCGGGCAGATCAGTGGCAAAATATATGCCAATGTGGGACCAGGGTCTCTGGGGTATTGGGTGTGTTTGTGATGGCACAGACGGAGCATCCTCTCACATATCGGCGAACATCCTGGGCCATTCTGGGCCACCAGAAGTTATTGTGTTGGAGGTTGAGAGTCCGATTACTTCCAGGGTGTCCAGCTCCTAGAGAGATGTGAGCAGATTCCAACAGGTTATGTTGTTCTGTATTGTTTACCTACAGGAGTCTCAGGTGGAGCTGGCTCGTGCATAAAGGCTTCATTAATTTGATCCTGTAGTGACCATTTGATCGAGGCCAGGAATACTGAAGGTGGCAGAACTGGTTTGGGTTCTTCGGTGACAGGATCAGGTTGGTACATAAGGGATAGTGTATCCGCCTTGTTGTTACGAGTTCCAGGTCTGTAGGTAATAGAAAAGATAAAACGAGTAAAAAAAATAGTGCCCACCGTGCTTGCTGCGGGTTGAGACGCTTTGCCTCCCTCATGTATTGCAGGTTTTTATGGTCCGTTATGACCAGAAAAGGTGTCTTTGCTCCCTCCAGCCAGTGCCACCATTCTTCAAGTGCCAGTTGAATTGCTAGCAGCTCTCTATTCCCCATGTCGTAGTTTTGTGGGAGACCATTTCTTTGAGAAGAATGTACATGGGTGAAGAGTGTTAGTGTTACCATGCCTTTGGAAAAGGGCGGCTCCTACGCCAGTGGTGGCAGCATCCACCACAGCGAACTGGGATTCAGGATCCGGATGATGAAGAAGGGGTGCCACACAGAAGGCTTTTTTGAGTTTGTCGAATGCCTCCGGTGCAAGGGGATTCCAGAGGATCTTGTTTTTTGCCCCTTTGAGGAAAGAGGTGAGCACAGATTAAATTTGACTATAGTCAGAAATAAAACGGCGATAAAAGTTGGCAAAACCAAGGAACCGTTGAAATTCCTTGATGGTGGTAGGGTTTGGCCACTCAGCGACATCCGACACCTTCTTGAGATCCATCTCGATTCCCATTGGTGATATAATGTACCCTAGGAATTAGACACGGGACAGATGAAATTCACAAATTTTCCCCCTTTAGGTAGAGCTGATGTTCCCATAGTCGTTGGAGGACCTGGCGAACATGTGAAATGTGAGAGGTCAGATAAAGGTGAGTAAATTAAAATGTCATCAATATACACAATTACCTAGCAATCTACAGTACATTCCAATTCATCACAAACGCGGTTGAGAGCTCTGTGTGGGCCAGTAACAGTCTTCCAAACAAAACACATCCAACCATGTTTTTTTAGACATTGCTTTGTGCCCTAGGGCACAGCTATGCTTGAACAGGAAAGAGCCTTCTAACTGTTTCCACAAAGTTGGTAGCATTGTCCAAAATGTCTTGATATGGTAAAGGGTCTGTTTTATTTTGTACAGTTCTCTGAGGTCTACTTATAATGTTATTAAGATTTTTAAATCAAAAAGATTTTATAGAAGTAATAGGAGATTTTGCTTTTATTGACTCCCTCATCAGAAGCCTCTGTGTGAATAGGCATGGTGGGTTGTAGACTTGGAACTAAATGCCCACTGCTATGATTGGCTCCTGTGATTTAGGTTTAAACTGAATAAATTCTCATATAAAATTATTTGTTTAACAGACAAAGCAAATAAAAAAAAATTAAATCCATCATTTCCTAATGTTGTGATCAAAAGAAAGGCACACAACTTGGCACTGCACAGCATCTTGTTTTTTTTCTTGGTGCCATCATCTTTGTTGTTTGGTTTCTGTGTAGACCTGGGGGCTGTTCCATAAACCAAGATTTGAGTATAAGCCAGGCCTATTTTGGTTAGTCAGGCTTATTGTTGGTAGATTCGGTTTCATAAATCAAACTTAAAAAAGTTCAAACTCAGTTATCCCTGCAACTTATGCTGGGAATACGCTTGAACTGTTTTAGTAGGTATATCTATAGTTTTATTTTAGATGAGTCGTGATGGTTTGAGAAGGCTAAAGTGATCAAACACGCAGTGTCTTATCATATTCTTATATTAAACTGAACCATTATCTTTGCGTGCATCCCTCAAACACATGCACGCACACAATTCACAGCAACTGCAAATCCAAACTTTGTGATATTGTTTTATCAATATTTCTATATATAAAATAATATAGTAACTGGCGCACGGGCACTGCCTGCACTGTCTGTAGTTAGGCCACTGTGATGGAATATATTCTAAGATCTGAATTTCTGAGATTGAATTTCTGGACTTTTAAACAATGGCATGTACACGCAATTATCTAGACTATTTAAACCTGACTCAAATTAGTAAGATCACATGATCCTCAACTTACTGTTATGGAACCAGTTTAAGTGTGGAGGTTTAGATCGGCTCATTCAAGTCAGGTTTTGGACTTTGGTTCACCTCTCTTGTAAACATTACATGCGTAAATCGGTGAGCGGGGTTAAACAGGCAATGATGTAGAAGCGGTGTTTAACCACACTATTACATCAAAGAGTTGTACATTTCACAAGCTGTTGTTTTGGCAAACTGGCTTCAATATAAGTGTCATGAATCCAGTCCATGGTCTTCCACCCATTGAACACTAGAGGTTGCCCTCTCCATAATAATCACTCTCACAATACATAAGTGCAATACATTGCACTTTACCCTGGACTGCCTTTCCCATCAACCACTACACTGATTGCATTCACACACATCACACACTTACCTGAATGACATCACACACACTATTTAAAACATACTCAATTTATGATGTGGTCACCAAGTATTGTTTAGCCATAGCAACTAGCTTTTCTAGTTTCCTTAGAAGCAAGTTGCAGTCAGGCAAGTTGCATTCTCCTGACCTTTGCCAAACCTAGACTCACTTATCAGACTGGTGCACCTGGTGACCTTTCTCTTTGAATTTACATGGTGTTATACTTTTTTTGTTGCTCCTGTTACTAAAATGCTGAAATATTTTAATATCACCAACATTTGACCGTAAGACATCTATCAGGCATGAAATCTAACAAGCTGAGTTATTTCAAAGGTGGCATCCTACTAAAATAATGCCTAAATGCAGTCAGTGCTTCAGGACAACCAATTTGGAGACTGCATGCCTATGTACTTGATTTAAGAAACATGTGGCAATGGGTCAGCAGTATTTGTGTCTACTATATATAATGTATATACACTCTCTCTCTCACTCACTCTCACACACAGATAAAAAAAAAAAAAAAAAAATTAAAACTAATTTAGAGCGAATACTCACAAATTGAGCACAGCGTATTCATCTGAAGCATTTAAAGGTTAATGAGATTTTTGACTCTGTCTGTCTGGCTTGGCCCTAAGAGACTCTCCACTGCCTTAAGGAGGCAGAAAGCAAAGTGACTCTGTCGTGAATGTCAAAACTGTCCTCTTAGATACTGCAAAAGATGTGTAGTTCAGACAGTTTTCCCCTTGCTTTTAGGTGAGGTGACTTAACCAAAAGGAACTCCAGGGATCTGATGCAGAACGCGGCCCCTGGTGTGGCCCAAGTGACCATTAACTGTTCAAGCTTGGCTCCTTATCAGCAATGAGGCACATGGCAAATGAGACGGCAACACTCTCCTCTGTGCCTCCTCACTCCCACTACTTATCAATGAAATATTTTGGATCACTCACATGGGCAGAAAACAGACATGCTGCACAATAGAACAGTCACAAGATTAGTAAACCATACGTGCATATCTCAGTGGGTGTGAGCAAGTAAAAACATGCTTTTATGACTGTAAATATTAATAATATGAATAATTATTTGTTATTTATTTCACAGTTTGAATGGATAGTTCATCCAAAATAAAAATTCTATAATCATTTACTCACCCTTCATGTTGTTTCAAACCTGTAAGATTTTCTTTATTCTGTGGAACACCAAAACAATATTTGTACTTTTAGTAAATGCCAGTGGGATCCAAGATTGTTTTGGACAACACTGACTTTCATTTTATGGACAAGAATATAACTACCAAAATATTAAAAAGTCGGATAATAAAGTCAGATAATATCACTTTTTCATGAAGAAGTTCATAACGCTGAGACAACGGCCTGTTTTTTGCCATGTCTGTACTGTTTGGAGTAATGTTAGTTTATAATTCTACTAATGTTGTTTGTCCTGTGGTTTAAGCTGCACTGAGCTACACATTTGCATGCAATCAGCTAACAATACATACACACTCTCGACACCTTTTGTTATTTGTTATTATGTTTTTTTTTTTTGTTGCCAAATTGGTTTGGAACAATTGTTAAATAAATATTTGCACAATTATCTGTTTGAATGACATTTTTTATCACTAAGGTAGCATTGATTTAAAATAGGTTCAGTTAAAAAAATAGCTTAGATGTAGTGAACTACTTTTACCATGTTGCTGTAGCTTAGCCTGCTACATTTCTCAGGGTAGTAACTTTAGTGTAGTTAAGCTTAATTCAATGTAGAGTAACTGATAGCTACATTTTCTAAGTAGCTTGCACAACACTGGTAGACAGTGTGCCCACCCACGGATGACCTTTCTGTCACTCAGTTCACCTGCTTCAGTAGTGAAGTTGTCTTTCAGTGACACCAGCATTTGTAAATTGTGAACCTCTGACTAAAATTAAAATAAAAAAAATAAAATTAAATAATCAAGCATGTCCAACATTTTGGTTCAAGGTTCAGGTGAAAAACTGTACTTTTGACTGCCTGCAGGTACGTCGAACATGTCTTGTTTTTCATTCTCTTCCCTTTCAAACAAACACACTTTTTCCAACCATTAAAATTTCTATTTAACATAATATTCTAGTAAAAAGTGTCAGTGTCAGCTATACAATAAGTAAGCTATTTGTAGGTTGTTTTCCAAAAATAGCATGATAGCTTTGATTTAAATACCCCATCCAGCCTGACACAGCAACAGCTCAATCAATGGTGTGACATTATGGCATGGTCTGTTTGACTAAGTTGTTCAGGAAGTCATTATAATCTTTATTTTTATCTGTCTTGTAGTGGTAAACTACTTCCTATTAACAACAATGCCCATAACACAGGCACCAGCCAGACACTGGTTTGACAAATGCACCCTAGAAAGCATCACCCTTGTCCCATAGCTATGCTATTGCTCCACAAATTACAACTGTTAAAATGTCTTTTCAAATATGCAATAAAGTAATGCAGTAATATCCTCACACAAGTGCTTGTCAGTCCAAACATCTATTATTGCTGAGTCTGCAGTAGTTTAATGTTGTTGTTTCTTTTTTGAATCTGTGGGCCAGGCCATTGTTACCACCTTTTAAATTAATTAGTGCAAAAAAATGTGTATGTGAGTTGAGCATATCAAATCTGAAACAGGCCTCAAATAAATAAATAAATATGTATGTACATATATAAAATCATACATACATGTGTTTGTGACCAAAAATAAAACAGTTGTTTCCAGTGTAATTTTCAATCTTTTTTTTGTTTTTTAGAATAGCTATGCAGCTAGGTTCATTGTGCATCAGAAGGTGTGAAATTCATGTGCTGATAATTGATTGTGTTGATTGTGTAGAACACACCTCTCACAATAATGAGGCAGATGTACTTCAGTTACATCTTATTCGATGCAAAAAGGGATGAAGAGTATTTCTGATTGCTGTTGTGAATCATTAACACAGTTAACATCAAGGTTTCAGCACCACAGACATTTTGCATTCCTGAGAAAGCAACAGAAAATCAAGCTGGCGAAATCACGTTAAGCTTATCTCAAAGGTACGTGAGCAGCAAATTCATGGTAAGCTTAGCTGAGTTTCTGCCACATGTTGTCTGTAGAGATATTAGGATATGGACCAGAGGTCTCTTATAGGGAGATGTCAGATGTTTAGTGATTAGCCATTGTCTACTCTCTCCATGCCTAAGCAATGAGATATTTTCCTCCCTGCTACAATTTGTTTCACACATTTGAATGGAATTGAAAATGCAACTCTCAAGGAAACAATAGCAGAGGGGTGATTTACCGTAATGGATTGAGGCAACTCAATCAAATCATGCACATTTGTCCTGTTGGGCATGTTTATCTGTTTTCATTCCAAAAGCATTTGTTTCTCAGCTCCTGCACACACTGTGTGGATACCAGTTAAACATTTGCATGCTTATTATGGTGTCAATATTGCAAGGAACGCCACGGTATATTGAGACCGGCCCATTCAACCTGAACCTGAGAATAAATGTAGGGGAAGGCACTTAATTTTGTGAAAAGATTCTCTGTCTCACCTATTATGCCAGTGATTGTAACGGCAGAAAAGTTAGAATTAAAAACCACTTAGAATCTGCGAGTAAATTCTAATTTGCCGCTCTCGTCCTGACAGTTTTATTCATAACATTGCTTTGTCTGTCAGGTAAAAGTATCTTTTCACTGGGGCTTTTTGCAGTTTTTTTGTATCACCTCAACATTGCTGAACTTACAGGAAATTAGCTTTTTTTTGCCAAGAAACATATTTGCCAAGAAAAAAAAAAATCACACTTTTAACTGCTAATCTCATGAATATTTAATTTTAACTTTTAAAATTGCTATGCCAATATGTTCTTTTAAACCAAACTCCAAAATGCATAAATGCATTCTCCCTTACAATAAATGTTATTGGATGTATATTTTCTAAAGCTGCACTGGCTTTGTATAAAAATACATTTTAATGTTAATTTCATTTGTGTTATTTTGTGAGTGAATAAGTTTTTACTCATTTATTTAATATAATGTATTTACTAATTACGTGACTATGCTTATGAATTTATAGTGGTCAATGTATTATGCTAAATTTGATTTACCTTATTCCAGGGGCAGTTCTAAATCCTTTTTAGGTGGCCTTCAGCCACCCTGTTTATCGACTCAGTCACCTTAAAACTATAATCAGCTATCTGAACGATCAGGCCAGACCTGCCTCCTCAAGAAAGTTTATCATTCTTGCTTGTTTATCGATCTCAATGTGGTACTCAAGCGCTGAGATAGATTGTTACTGTGTGTGCATTCATTTGAATTAAAAGCACACACACTAAGAAGCACTGCTTGGACTGCATGCCTAGACAAAATCACAATCTGGTCTCATGAAGATGTGTTTCAGTGGCACAATCTGAATAGTTTCTATTTGTTGTGCTTTTCATACACAGAAACTGACTTTGATATGCACCTTTCCCACACCCCTAACCCTAGCTATTGTGTCTCATGTGCACACCAAATAGAAACATAAAATTGTGCCATTTAAATACACTTTCATAAGATTGGGTCTTTAACTTTCACATCTTCTCGGGCAAATAAGCAAATACACAATATTATGTCACAATGGCTGTCTTGATGAGTATTCAAGTAAAAACAGTCTGCTAAATCTTAAATAAACATAAGCAGTTAAGAAAATATTAAGAGTTAAGAGAATATTACGTTAAGAGACTGTCCACTGCCTTAAAGAGGCTGAAAGCAAAGTGACTCTGACATGAATGTCAAAACCGTCCTATAAGATGCCGCAAAATATGTGTAGATGTGCATAACGAATCCTTGTATTTCTTATGTTAGGCTAACAAAGCGCATCAAACTACAAAAGGAAAACATAAGAATCTCTCACTGTAACTTCTATAACTTTAAGTTATAGAGTTGTGCCAGTAAGTTTTCTTTTTTTGTATTGTTGTATCTAATGGTCTCTCTAAGCCCCCCTAAAGATGAAACTCTGCTTAAACCTAATAATATCAGCTAGTTTGTAATGGGTTATGTAGGGGTATATGAATAATTGCTATAGGAGATATCTAGTTGTGCTAGTGCTCTGTAAATCATTATGGATTAAAGCAACTGCTTTTTATTTTATTTTTGGGGCACTTTATTATCTCTATAAATATTGACCATAATGCATAAACATAGCAAAAGTAAAGCAATTAGTTAACATAACATCAACATTAAGGCTTTTCTGTGGTGTTGAAACAATGAAAAGACCATTGAACGTAGTTTTTAATTCATTGTTAAATTTAAAAATAGGGAATGGGAGTGTCTTTATATACGCTTTATCTGACCATTTGACTTCATAACTTCCATGTAGTTTTGCACAGGGTCACATTACAGTACTAGCATACAACGTTACCTCTTCAATGCAGTTACGCTGGGTAAAAATATCTTATAATGTCTTGGTTATGGTTACATCTCAGTGTTTGGCAGAAAATGTCTTCTACCCCCTCTAGCTACATTTTAATTATTTACTCATAGCACACTTCACTCCCAAGACAGTGTGAATCTTGTGAGCCACACTCAATAATTAACAAAGTTCCACATTTCAAGTGCAAATCCTCCAACATTTCATTTGCTCCGTCTCATAATTTTTTTTTATTTTCCTTCCTTTGCCCTCTAAACTGCCATGTTAACATGTTAAAAGATTGATATGCTGTTTTATTGCATGCATTTATTTAAATACACTGTATTTGAAACATGTGGATAGAATATAGAAGACACTATTGGATGATAATATGTGCCATTTATGTCATTGATATTGATACTGAATGCTTTGTAGTTTATACATGACCAGTTATCATTCAAACTTATATTTCAGACAACAAACTAAAAGAAAGAAAGGAAGAAAAAAATGTTCTCTTAAGTTCCTGAGAGCTGCTATCATTTTAGCTTTTATAGAGTATGTAGGTGTTCTGGCATCAAAACTGAACATTTGTTTAGATGGTTCTTATGTGTCATTGGCTGTCAGACCCAAATTAGTTTGTAAGTATCTGCAAGCCTGTTGTAGAACAGTAGCTTTTGGGTTTAAAAATGAGCAGCATGCAGTGTAACCAGCATAAGAGTTTGTTTATGGATCCAAGTCATTGGCTCTTACATAGTATTTGATTGCATCTCAGATTCTCCATCTACAGCTCATTCTTTATGCTTTTGTACTTTTTGGAGTCACTGTATTGTATTTAATAGTTTCAATTAAACTTTTCAACACTGAATCTATACAGCTACTGTCACACGAAGGCAGAGATCTTGCAAACAATACTTCTTTTAATCCTAAACTCAGACATAAAATAGAGAACATACAGGTAGACACTTGAGGACAGACACTGAGGGTTGAAACAGAGACACTTAAATACACATACTAACGAGGACAGAACTTAATGCACATGGGGAACACAGCTGGGATGGGTTACACAATTAACTAAACTAGAACAAGAAAGACAGGACCAAATATGGGCAAGAGTGGACACATGGGGATCAAAACACAGGACGAACTATACACAGACTCTGACAGCTACATTGTGCTACAGGTGAATACAGCTTAATCAGCCTGAGAAGAATTTGTCAATTTGTTTATTTGATTAAGTTTCAACATTGTGACATGGCAAGTTTGAGCTGACTGTTTGTAATATATGTTTGTTTTTTTCATAGAAATGCAATTTCTTTTACTAACAAGTCACTGAAAGAGATTTTGTTTCGCCCAAGCACTAGTAAATATTTATTGTTATTTATTATTTGCTTTATTAATTATTTTTGTTTACAGCCCTAAGAAAGTTAAGACGTGGCCCATTTAAACAATGCCTTCATGAGATTTAATGTATTCCTTCATCTTGAATCTCCTAACTAGGTTAGCATACCTCTTCAGTTGTTTTAAAAACTAAGAACTTGAAACACTTATGAACAACATATATGCATAATTGTACTGCACTGTAGTAATAAAAAACTAAAACGCAAAAGCGCCGAGGTACGTGGATAAAAAGGGTCTGGGGGGGAAACATCAATACTCCGGCGAAGGTTCCCGCTGCTGATCGCTGGAGAGGGCCACAGAGGGGCGGTTTGTGACACTTGAGGCATTTGAATTCATTTGCTAGCTTTATTCAGAGTGGTCAAACAGGCGAAGGTCGGTACACAGGGAAACAGTTCTTTCAGAGACAAAGCAGATCATGGTCGTAAAACTGGCAGAGAAAGTCAGGTCAGGCAGCGATAACCAATAATACAGAAACAGGCAAAAAGGTCAGGGCAGGCAGCGAGAATCAAAGTACAATAACCAGTCCAAGATCAACCAGAGAATCAAACAATAGATAAACGATCGGAAATAACACCGAAGTTATTATGATATTATTATTATGTTATTACATTTTGGACACAAACAGAGAAGAAAGTTACGAAAATGGCTTGTCCTTTTTTGGAGTATCACATAGATGAAGAGGCTGTATTAATTCAAAGAGAATTACATTTACATTGGGCAAGACCCAGAGTGGATCTTTTTGTCTTTTCCCTTGTAACGGTGGTATTGTGTGGTTGAGCTATCTGGGATAATTGTCAAAAATTTGTAGAAAGTAGAAACTTGTGTGGCACCCGAACATTAGGGGGGGTTTCCATTTTTAAGTCAAGTAAAATTTGATAACGTACATTTTTCTTTGAGTGTCACAGTTTTTCGTTGCTATCAATTAAGTTACATATATCCATAATCCAATCCATTGAATGTGCATTGAATAAATTTTGTAATGGAGCTGAATCAACCCAGTGAGTGTTTGTTTTAAATTATATGTTTGCGTTGTGTATCTTTATTAGATAGTAGCAGCAAAAATAGATAAGAAATGGGGGATAGAAAAGGCCACATGTTGGACCCAAACCTGGGTGGCTGCAACAAGGACCCATTAAAGGAAATTGGTTTCTTTAATTTAAGTGAACTTGAAAAATGAGTGAGCAGAACTAAAAGTGTTAAGTTGTAGGTATTCAGTAATTCTAAGTGGGGTTAAATTTATATCAAGCAATCCACACAAAATGAAAAAATTAAGTTAACACTAAGCATGGCTATTAAGTTACATGAACATAAAAAAACATGTTAGTGGTAATACTTGATTTAGTACTGCACACTTAAAAAAAACAAGCTTTTCTAACTCACTAATCTTAAGTTTACTTTTCTTAATTTTTTTGAGGCAACGAGTTTGCATATTTTTTTATTTTATTTAAGTAAGGTCAACTAACTACATTTTACAGTGTACATCTCTAACATTGCCACTCGTGGTCATGCTCTTACATTTCTTTGCTAATGGAAGCTTTCTGTATCTGGGATGTGGAGTTGTAACGGATCACTCGAGTCTGTTGGATCCATTTGCAGGCTTCATTAATCGTAGTCAAGACAGGCGGAAGTCAGAATCCCAGGCAAACAATATCAGACAGGAAAATCCAAAATCAATAACTGTCACGCTGCGGCTCTGGGTTGTGTTGCGCTCTCGCTATCCAGGCACGGAGAGAAGGCACGGAGACGAGAATTCGAAATAGCGAACATTTAATTGAAATCCAAGACAACGGCACAGGCTGAGAGCAGTGCAAATCAAAACGAAGGGCAACGCAACTTTAACAGAACACACCGAACATGACAACAGGCAGGCTTTAAATACACAGGTACAGGACACAGGGCTGGCAGGGAGTGAACACTAATTAGAGGGCGGAGTTACAAACGAGGGAAGACACATGGCAGAAACAACGTAAACACGAGGCACGCCACTGGCGTGACAATAACAAAGTCCAGGCAAAAGGTCGGGGCAGGCAGCGAGAATCAAAGTCCAATAAACAGTCCACAATAAACTCACAGTCCGCGTCTGGAGATGACGGCGCACGGGACCGTGCTGACGGATCTTCGTCCACGACAGGCGATGACGGCGCACGGGGCAGTGATAGCGGATCTACGTCCGCAGAGATGTGCGCATTCGTAGAAACGAACGCCATCTCTTTCTTTGGTGTTCTGTTCTGTCACGCTGCGGTTCTGGGTTGTGTTGTGCTCTCGCTATCCAGGCACGGAGAGGAGGCACGGAGACGAGAATTCGAAGTAGCGAACATTTAATTGAAATACAAGACAAGGGCACAGGCTGAGAGCAGTGCAAAACAAATTAAACTCGGGAAAACAAAGGAGAAAATGCAAAAGGAGATTGCTAGGCAAAACAAAACTTTGCAAAGAGTAAACGTCCAGCCGCTGCTTTTATAGTCCACAAAATGGCGGGCGATCGGGGCGGAAGCGGCCAAGGTACGTGGGGAAAAAGAGTCCGGGTGGGAAGTAGAATTCTTGCGAGGGTTCCCGCTACTGTCTTCCGAAGAGAGCCACAGAGGCGCGACTTGTGACAGAACCCCCCACCCGTAAGTGGCTCCTGAAGTGAGGATGTGGGCGACGCCGGGGTCTGCCACGAGGTCTGGGAGCTGGTCTGTCGAACAATCGTCGACAATTGCGTCCGAGGACAACAGCTACTGGCAGATCCTTGACCACTCCGACCTCGACCACGTCCTTAGTGCAGGTCGGTACCTGTTGGGTATCTCCATGCACACATGTAACTGGAAGTGTACCTTATAACCACCCCACCAAGGTCTATTACAGATACCATTTTACTATCGTAACACCGATCTCAAGCAATTTGGCATGGACAGCACCTAGTAATGTTGCACATAACAAGGTAACAAGGTTTTCCTTTCAGTTAGTTACTCTGATGTTATGGCATTGACTGACGTCATGGGGTCCCACCTGTGAGACCAATCGACTCTGATCTTTGGAGGAAACGCCAATGGAACTTGGCTAGTGGTTTTTGAATGCCAAGCCATTCCCCTTACATACTGGTATATAATATGGCGGCGTGCAAACCAGAGCCTATCACTTGAAGTTGGACAGGAGCCGACGATGGCCACGGTTGCTGTCTTACTTGTCTGGGCCTCAATCATGCCCACAGTGCAGTTTGTGAGTGACGCTATGCTTCCTCACATTCTGGTTTATGGTGTCGATTCACTACCACAGGAAGGGGAAAATTGGCGTGTACATTTCCCAATGCTATGCTTCCGGGGCTGAACCGCCTTTCTCCTCCTGGCTGGCCCACTGTGGGTCCACTCCTTTGATCCCGCTTGTTTGCAGACTCGAGGCCTGGCTACAGTTCTCCAGTCAGACTCTCTGGTTGATGAGGACTATCCGACTATGTGATTCAGTTCACCTGGTGCCCACCCAATTTTATCATTTTTATGTTATTTACAAACCAGTTATTTAGGAGTTGTCAGTGTTTAATAAGACCATTTAGAAAGTCTAAGTAAATGATTAACTATGATTCATTGCGTGTAGTTATTGTAAAGTGTTACCAGAAACGCTTCTTAATGTTATTTTTCATTTAAGTACAGTTTATTATGGTAAAAATAGAACTTTTTTTTTTCTTAATCTATTAGATAAATGTTCGCAATGGCATATCTAACTTCTGCTATCAGAAGTGTAATGCACATCATAAGAGGGCATTACAGATAGCTAGCAAAAGTCCTCAGATAGCAAGTGCTGTTTATAATTAATGTAAAATTTAATTTTAAATCTGTTTATCAATACTTTAAATGTACTTTTAATCATATCTTGTATCTTAAATATGTAGCACTGTTACACCTAATCTCTAAATAGCCCTGTTGGTGGGAGTCATTTTCATAATCAGCTGCGAAATCATAGTGATCAGCTCTCACGGAGGCTGCCTAATTACATAGTATAAAAAAAAAATTATGACGCACTGCAGGGCACTGAGGAGCCTTTGAGGGGAGCAGCCCTAGGAGCAGGGCATCGAAAGTGTCATCCTCCATCAGTGGGCATCTGCAAAGGACATTATTATCTTTTCTGCTTGGTAATACACTAACAAAGTTCAATGTAGTGCATGTTAAACACATAGTTCCCTTTTAGTCAGTCACTATGACGTTACGTCACTGACTGATGCCATGGGATCCCACCTTGGAGACCAATCAACGGAGATCTTGGCCAGGGTTTTTTGCATGCCTAGCCACTCCCCCATATATAACACTCCATACACTCCATTAGCTTTCTGCTTTGGAGCCGATCTATTGTGCGAAGTTGGAGAAGGAGAAAAAAAGATGGCTTCGCTCAGGTCATCGGCTACATCAGCTAGTGGCTTGGCGGACCTCAGGGTAAGTGCTTCCGAAGGATGGCGCCAGTTTGTCCCTCGGCAAACCCTTTCTCCTTTGTTGCCCCAGAAGAGGATGAGATGTCTCGCTTACATATGTTACCCTCGTTCCTTGAAGGAAGTGTCTATTAGAAACCACGTGGTGAGAAATGGTGAGAAAGCAGTTATGGATGTACTGTACATGCCCAAGCCTGCAATAACTTTTTTTTCAAGAGCTTTTTAAAAGAACTTCAGGAACTTTTTTTTATTTTATTAATGTTTTTTGTTGGGAGATAAAGTAAGAATTTACAAAGAAAGGGAAAGGGAAAGAGAAAGGGAATTTGTTTTCACAATCTTTTCATTGCTTATATCCTAATCCATAACAAAGACCCTCTGAGAATAGATATAATCTAATATAAATGACTGTGGCAATATGTGTCATATGTTTCCTGCAAAAATGTCAGCACAAATACATCCCAGTAAAGTCAAGTCAAGTCACTTTTATTTATATAGCGCTTTTAACAATACAGATTGTAGCAAAGCACTAAACATTATCAAGTAGGAAAATAGAGTGATGGTAATGTATAATGACGAGATTAAACTTTATCTAGGTGTTCTTGTCTCCGATGAAGATCATCTCTTTGTGCTGGTACACCATCTGATCTGGATACGGACTAAGGAGCAGAATAAAAGAGAGACAGATTAATATTAGCGCAGAAGCCATTCTCTTTACAATGTAATGAGTACATCATATGTTAAAGGGGAGTGTTCCCGGTTCCGGCTGATCTAATCAATGCAGCCTAACAACCCTTTAATGGATTTGATTAATAAATGTGTATCAGTGTGTTAAGTGTAAGCCAGAGTAAAGAGTTGTGTCATTAATCAAGATTTAGCGGACGATTAATCACAGCTGGCACTGCATCACCTAATCAATCTCCTCATTACTCCTGCCCAATCAAATCCCCAGCAACCCACTATCACAGCAAGACACATCCTCGTCTGCCTAACTCCGCAAGAACCAGATTCCTCAGCCTGCCTTCCAACAACATCCTACCGCCATTCCCAAATCTCAGCTCCGCCAAGTGTCTACGAGAGCCCGAGGCTTCCTATTCGAGACCTTGTCCGCACACTCTTAGATCTCATTCACCGCGCTATCCGTCAAAGCAATCCAAGTGAAAGAATCCTCATTACTTACCACTCGCCAGCCTTCCACCATTTTCCTCAGCCCCAGAAGCAACAAAGGCCAGCATTGCAACTTCGCAACCACAAGCAGGCATATCTATGGCAAGCAGCAAGGTAGAGCGAAACCGGCCGGCACTGCCTGATGACGTCATACGCAAGCCACGTACCCATGATGCCAGCACAGCATTCCCTTCCACTTCTCCTCAGTCTCAAAACATATTTTATGCACCCTCTCACCCATTTTAGGTTCATTGATTAATATAGTCTTTGATTATTTAGCCAACAGTTCCTGTTTTATTTACTGACTGGAACTGTTTAACTAATTTCCCTGTCCCGCCGCCGCAGAGGCAGCCCAGCCCAAAGGTCTTTCTCTCTTCTGTCCCACCTTTATGGAGGTTTACCACCTCCATTAAGGTTTTGCCCGCCTCCGCAGAGGCAGCCCATCCCCTTACCTCTCTCTACCATACTGCCTCCACAGAGACTTTGATCCTTTCAACCATCTGTAAGATATTAAACAGATAATTAATTAATAAATTATTTTATTAACCAACTATGGGGAATAACCTTACATTTTAAAAATGTTCCTTTAAATTAACTTGAGGGTTAGTCTATGCAAATGAGCTCAAAGAGTCATTCAACTGCAGTTTATCATAAGCATGAAATACACTCAATTTGACTAATATGACCAGCATTTTAATCAAAAGTATATTTACCCAGTTACTTTAATCTGTGGCCAACAAACTAAAGAACTATAGGGTTTCTATCTGTCAAAGCAGGGTAGCTTAGGATCTTTGGCAATGTTGATTTGTCCAAACACAATACACAAGACAGTTAATTTTTAATAAATGAAACACAATTTATTTGTTGAAAACTAATCTACTATACAAACATTACTACCTAGGATTAACGCAACGCATTCACACACGCATTCAAACACACTCTGTCTAAAAGATGGGAAATGGAGTTCCTGAGATTACCAAACATTTGCTATTACTGATTTGAAACAACAACCGGCAAGTAACACTTTAACATAGAATTTGTCCTTAGCTTTTAACTTCAAATCTTAGTGGCACCATCAACAAAGAAGGGAAACAGTTGTGTTACCAATCAGCGGATGCTCTCATCTGAAGCAGGATTCTGGTGTCCTTGCACTTGTAGAGGATGGGTTTGGCGAGTTCTTTGCAGCTGACTGTTTGGATCTTCTGTAGTTTGTCAAACAGTTCTTACAGTGTTGTCTAGGATGGAGGAAGCGGAAGCGTTCAGTTTCTTGACAGAGAGTGACTGGCTTGAACTTCTCTAAGTTCTAAGTTTCTCTGCGTTGCTGTAACATCCTGTCTACGTTTCATTCATTCATTTCTCCATTCATTCGTCATATGAATACACAGATATAATGTATACACATTAAATGATACAATACTGAATACATGAATGGAATATGTGACATACACATTGGCCTCTGATAGACATAAACACATTTAGGATTCTTTTCCAAATGTTGCACACTTTATCTCTGTCCCTTAGTTCGTAAGGCTGAGGAAAGCAAGGGCTTTTCTTTAGTGTGTGCCAAATATTTATATATATATATATATATTTGGCACAAAGAACAAACTATGGTTTGTCTATAACAGGAGCGCTTCATGAACCGAAACTCACAGAACTGACTCACAGATATA
>JAUYWG010000047.1:6686514-6700312 GCA_034779775.1 Enteromius afrohamiltoni | reverse complement strand
GAGGGAAACATCAATACTCTGGTGAAGGTTCCCGCTGCAGTGAACCAGAGAGCGCCACAGAGGCGCGACTGGTGACAATAACATTATTAACTGGTTAATTGCTTAATTGCTAAATTTTGTTTCCGTTTCTGTTTTGTTTCCAGTTAAATGTAATTTGTTTCTGTGCTAAGACATGCTAAGGAATTGAGATAAATCAGGAAGATTACTTACTGTAATGATTCACTCAAATCCTGACGATCCATTTGCAGCTTTTTATTTGTACAGAGTCAAACAGGCAGATGTCAAAGAATGGGCAGGCAGATACAACAGGGATAAGGCAGAAAGACGTGGTCAAAAATAGGCGGAAGGTCGGGGCATCACAAATCAACAATACAGTCCAGGTAATACACAAAGAAACAATCCAAGAAACGGTCAGTAGTGACAGCCGGGGCAAATCAAGACTTCGCGTCCGACTGGCGGCGAATCTGCGTTTAAATAGCCGAGAAAATGGCGCGAAAGTGCCCAGGTACGTGGGGTTAAAGTGTCCGGGCGGGAAACATTAGTACTCGGGCGAAGGTTCCCGCTGCTGCTGACTGGAGAGAGCCACAGAGGCACTATCAGTGACAGAGCCCTCCCCCTGTGAGTGGCTCCTGAAACGAGCAAAGGGACAGCGCCGAGGTCTTCCATGAGGTCTGGGAGCCGGTCTCTCGGGCTGGGTGCGGTGAAAGGCCTCCGTGAGGGATGGGTCGAGAACATCCTGCGAGTTGACCCATGATCTTTCCTCCGGCCCGTAGCCCTCCCAGTCAATAAGATACTGTAAGACCTGACCTCGGCGCCGAGAATCCTGGATTTCTCGAACCTGGTATATCTCCTCTCCATCGATGACCGGGGGGGGGGTGTCGGGAACAGTAGCCACGTCCTGGTCCCTCTCTCCGGCCTCCTCAGGGGCAGCAGCGGGCCTCTAAAGAGAAACATGAAATGTAGGTGAGATAAGATACTCAGCCGGTAACTGTAACTTGAATGAAACTGGAGTAATTTGACGAATAATTTTAAAAGGACCCACGTACCTCGGGCTGAGCTTCTTGCAGGGCAGGCGTAAACGTAGGTCCCGGGCTGAAAGCCAAACCCATTGGCCTGGTTGGTAGTCAGGGTTGGGGCATCTGTGGCAGTCTGCCTGAGCTGTGGTCCTACGGATGGCTTGTTGGAGATGGACGTGGGCCACATCCCAGGTTTGTTCGCTTCGAGTGAGCCAGTGGTCGACGGATGGTAGGTCAGTAGGCTCCCCGGACCAGGGGAAGAGAGGCGGCTGGAATCCCAGGACACAATGGAAAGGCGTCAGATTGGTGGCTGCCTTCTTGAGGGAGTTTTGGGCGTATTCCGCCCAGAAGATATACTGGCTCCAATCGTCCTGGTGGTCGTGGCAGAAGCGGAAGCGGATGAGCTCCTGATTTAAGCGTTCAGCCTGTCCATTGGATTCGGATGGTACCCGGAGGTGAGGCTGACATTAATATTCAATTGGCTGCAGAACGCCTTCCAAACCCTGGAGGTGAACTGCGGGCCCCTGTCGGACACAATATCCTCTGGCAGTCCATAAAATCTGAACACCTGGTCCATCCTGACTTGGGCTGTCGTGGACGACTTGGAGGGCTCTTTTCCTAAGGGGCTCTGGTACATAAGTGCGATCCGGAGGGCAGTCGGCTGGTACGGGGTCCTGGTTCTGGGCCTCAGTGATTTCACCCATGATGTCCCATTGTACAGTGGCGAGAATTAAGGAGGGAAGTATGATGTTTTCGGGTTGACTGGAGTGAGTAGGTTGGTCGAACTGGCGTGATAGAGCATCCGCCTTGCCGTTCTTAGTTCCTGGTCGGTAGGTGATCCTGAACTTAAACCGGGAGAAGAATAATGACCAGCGGGCTTGTCTCACGTTCAGTCGTTTAGTGGCGCGAAGGTACTCCAGGTTCCGGTGGTCAGTATAGACGAGGAAGGGTTCCTTGGCTCCCTCTAGCCAGTGCCGCCACTCCTCTAGAGCTGACTTCATCGCCAACAGCTCCCTGTCACCCACGTCATAATTCTGTTCTGCTGTGGTGAGCTTACGGGAGTAATAAGCACAGGGATGGAGCTTGCCCAGGTCCCCCTGACATTGCGACAGAAAAGCTCCGATTCCGGTGTTAGAAGCATCCACCTCCACGATGAACTGTTGTTCGGGGTTAGGATGTTTCAAGATGGGTGCTGAGGTGAACTTATGTTTTAGTTGCTGAACGGCCGCCTCGCTCTCGGGGTTCCATGGAAGTTGCTTGTAGCTTCTCTTGTACATGGCTGTGAGGGGTGCAGCGGTCTGACTGAAATTTCGGATAAAACGTCGGTAGAAGTTTGCGAACCCCAGGAAACACTGGAGCTCCTTTAGAGTTTGCGGTCTGGGCCAATTCAGGAATGCATCCACCTTCTTGTCATCCATAGCTACTCCACCAGAGCTGATGATGTAGCCCAGAAACGTCACGGAGGTTTGGTGAAACTCACACTTGCTTAGTTTTGCATACAACTGATGTTCAATGAGTTTTTTCAGGACAGTCCGGACGTGCTGAATGTGAGTTTCATAATCTACTGAATATATCAAGATATCATCAATGTAGATGATGACAAATCTGTGGAGCATCTCTCTGAATATCTCGTTGCCTAGCGACTGGAAGACTGAGGGACCATTGGAAAGCCCAAACGGCATAACGAGATATTCATAGTGCCAGCTGGGGCTCGAAAAGGCGGTCTTCCACTCATCCCCCTCACGTATGCAAATCAAGTTGTAAGCACTACGCAAGTCCAGCTTCGTGAAGTAGTTTGCCTTACGCAGTTGTTCCAGGGTGGCTGGGACGAGGGGAAGCGGGTAGCGATATTTGATGGTAATCTTGTTCAGGGAATGGTAGTCTATGCAGGGCCGCAAGCCGCTATCCTTCTTTTTTACAAAGAAAAACCCAGCTGAAGCTGGTGATGTAGAGGGTCTGATGAAACCTTTTGCCAGTTCCTCCTGAATGTACTGTTCCATGCTGGTGGTCTCCGGTTGCGACAGGGGGAAGACGCGACCTCTGGTGGGCATGGCTCCCAGAATAAGATTGATTACGCAATCCGTGGGTCGATGAGGAGGTAGTTTGGTTGCCTTGGTCTTGCTAAAGGCTGTCAGAACATCCGCGACCTCTGAATCATCCTCATGAGTGAGTTGAATGGCCCAGACGGCCTGGGTTAAACAGTTCTGTTGGCAGAGGGGTGACCAGCGTGCAATGTGGTGCTCACTCCAGTCGATGAAGGGGTTGTGTTGTTCTAGCCAGGGCAGGCCGAGAATGATGGGGTGGTCTGGAGAATTAATCACATAGAGCTGGATGCGCTCCTGGTGGAGAGAGCTGGTGAGCAAAGTGATGGGCAGTGTTCTCGTAGTAATTTTCCCAGTTCCTATTGGTCGGCCGTCGAGGGCTGCCACCGTCACTGTCGGGGTACATGGAACGACAGGAAGACTGTATTTAGAAACAAATTCCATATCAATGAAGTTTCCTGCCGCCCCGGAGTTGAGGAAGGCCTTAGTAGCAATCCTCTCCCCGTCTTTAATGAGGCAGACGTCAATAGTCACAGCGGAGTACAGAGAAACAGCACTCACCCGAAAGGATCCTGTGCGCGTGGGCTGAACAGGGCAGGTCGCTCTAATGTGGCCTGGCTTGCCACAATAGAGGCAGAGGTTCTGGTTGAGCCTACGCTCCCGTTCCTCTGGGGTGATGCGGGTAGCTCCGATCTGCATAGGCTACACTGTGCTTAATCCAGGCTGTGAACTGGCTGTGACTGGGGGGGTACCGCGGCGCCCTCTCAGGGAGCGCATGAGTATGTTGGTCTTGATGGCCAGCTCCATGAACTGCTCCAGTGACTTATCCTCATCTCTGCAGGCGAGTTCAGATTGCAGTTCATCCCGGAGGCCACGGCGGTACAGGGTTTTGAGAGGGTTGCTGTCCCATCCGGTTTGTGCGGCTAGGGTTCTGAAGCTAAGGGTGTACTCTGCTGCTGAGTTGCAGCCTTGTTTGAGTGTGAACAGTTCCTCTTTAACATCCTTGCCGTCCACATTGTGATCGAACACCTCTCTAAACTGCTGCAGGAAACTTTGGTAAGAAGGGAAGGACATTCTCCATCCTTCCCACAGAGCGGTGACCCAATCCAGTGCTTTCCCCGTTAGAAGTGAACAAACAAGTGACACCTTACTGTCGTCTGTAGTAAAGCTTCCAGGCTGAGAGTTCATATAGATATCACATTGCAAAAGGAACCCCTTGCACTTGCCTTGACTTCCATTGTACTTCTCGGGAAGAGCGAGTCGAGCCGGATTCACTTGCACGGGCATCGGAGCTGGTGGAGGCGGAGCGGGCGGATCCGCAGGTCGGCTGAGTGCAGCGGTGGCCGTTGTTAAAGCCTGCACAGAACGAGTTCCTCCGTAAGTGTTGTGAGCTTCTCCAATTGAGCCTGGTGCGAGCTGAGCACTGAAGCTTGGCGGTTCACTTCACTGATGACCATATATACGGCCCCTGGATCTGAAGATGGCGAAGTCTTCTGTAATGATTCACTCAAATCCTGACGATCCATTTGCAGCGTTTTATTTGTACAGAGTCAAACAGGCAGATGTCAAAGAACAGGCAGGCAGATAAAACAGGGATAAGGCAGAAAGACGTGGTCAAAAACAGGCGGAAGGTCGGGGCGGGCGGCGAGAATCACAAATCAACAATACAGTCCAGGTAATACACAAAGAAACAATCCAAGAAATGCTCAGTAGTGACAGCTGGGGCAAATCAAGACTTCACGTCCGACTGACGGCGAATCGGCATTTAAATAGCAGAGTAAATGGCGCGAACGCCTGGCGCGAAAGAGCCAAGGTACGTGGGGTTAAAGTGTCCAGGCGGGAAACATTAGTACGAAGGTTCCCGCTGCTGCTGACTGGAGAGAGCCACAGAGGCACCATCAGTGACACTTACAAACCAGTCTTTTGTGGTAGAATAGATAGTTCTATATATATATAGTTCTGATATATCATCGCTTTGCTGCAGGATTTCAACACCATTAACATCAATTCCATGTGACAGTACTAAATCTAGAGTATGATTTCTATAGTGAGTAGATCCTGATATGAGCTGTCTAACCCCAATAGAGTTCAGAATATCTAAGAAACCAGATCCTAGAACAACTTTTTCTTTATCAACATGGATATTAAAATCACCAACAATTAAGACTTTATCTGCAGCCAGTACTAAATCAGCAAACTCTTTAATAAAGTATGTGTGGTGCCCTGGTGGCCTGTATACACTAGCCAGTACAAACATCACAGGGGATTTTTAACTATCACATGTTTCTTTAGATACTGGTACATGCAGCACCATAACTTCAAACTAATTATATTTGAAGCTTGTCTTCTGAGAAATACTGAGAATATTGTTATAGATTGTATAGATTGTGGCTCATTTTTATAGCTGTAATCTTGGGGTGAAGACTCATTTAAAGTAATGTATTCATCGGGTTTTAGCCACTTTTCTGTCAAACAGAGCAAATCTAGTTTATGATCATTAATCAAATAATTTACAAAGAGTGATTAAGTAGAAAGAGACCTGATATTCAGTAATCCGAACTTAATCATTTGTTTCTCTGTATTAAAAACAGCTTTTATTTTTTAAACATCAATTAAATTGTTACTCTTAATTTGTTTGGGATGTTTTTGTATTTTCTAGTTTGGGGAACAGACACAGTCTCTATAGTGTATCTAGGTGAAGAAGTTAATATGTGCTAAGCATTAACTGACTGCTGTGATGTGAGCCAGCTAGCAGATAGTCGGTTTAGCCAGTCTGTCTGCTTCCTGACCTGGGCCCCAGTTAGTCAAGTTTGAGATCTATGTGCCATATTTCTAGAGAGAAGAGCGGCCCCACCCAAAAAAGGATGAAGCAAATCTCTTTTAAACAGGTCAGGTCTGCCCCAAAAACTCGTCCAATTGTCCATAAAACCTATGCTTTTTTTGCTGGTGCCACTTAGACATCCAGCCAATGAGACCCAGCAGTCTGTTGTGTATCTCATTACCCCGTTAAGCAGGGATGGGACCTGAGGATATTACAATGTTTGACATCGTACTCGCAAGTTCACACACCTCTTTAACATTATTTATAGTGATCTCCGACTGGCGTAGTCGAACATCATTAGCGCCGATGTGAATAAAAATCTTACTGAATTTATGTTTAGCATTAGCCAGCACTTACAAATTTGCCAAGATGTCAGGCGCTCTGGCTCCCAGAACACATTGGACTATGGTGGCAGGTGTCTCTATTTTCATGTTCCGTACAATAGAATCACCAATTACTAGAGCTCTGTCATCAGGTTTCCCAGTGGGAGCATCACTGAGTTGGGAGAACCTGTTTGATGTTCTGATCGGAATGAAAGAGTGTTTTTTTGGCCCCACTGCATGGACTCTGAAGTCTCTAGTTCTAGGATCTTCTCTGTCAGCCTAACTATGTCCCATTTATCACATGTGAAACTCATCACCAACAGAGAAAGATAAACTGTACATGTGGCATGACGTGCAAACAAGGAGAGGGAAGAGTCACTCACCGAGATTGATTCACTTGTCACTGTTGTTTGATAAACTTGTGAAAAACAGAGCGGCGGAGTAAACGAGAAGTGAAACAAAATTTTAAAACGGAGAGGGAGAAAACAATTACATAAAAGGAGACAATGCTAGAAACAGACAGTAATAATAGGAATAATATAAAAGAGACGCGAAAAACATGCTAACCTGCAGATGAATGCTAACACGCTGAACTCGGTTTTTAGAATGAACGTAAAGGATCAATAGGTTTAATCAGATGGTTAAATATATGCTATAGGAATTATTGAGGGAGTTAGGTTGTTTATTTATAACTATAAACAGCTGCTAGTAATAGACAGAAATACAAAGCTACGGAGCTACAAATAGACAGCAAACACAGAGCAGACTCTCAGCAGATCAGCAGGCCTGATTATGTACATCTGTAATCATTAAAATCTTTAAAATTGTCTTTATCTCTAGTATAAATGCGTTTAATATGTTTTGACACTTTTTTTGTGTGATGAAACTTCAATACTGTTCTATAGATGCATATCTTCCACTGTTGAATAGTTGCTAGAAAAACAAGGCCTGAATAAAAGACAGAAAGCCCAATTCTATACATGTGTTAGATGAATCAAGCCTGACAGGCAGAGCCTCGTTAGGATTCCTTGGTTGACAAAAGCCCACCTTTATGTCACCTCAAGTTCTCACAACAGTTGTGACAGCTGACAGGAGAAAATAACAGAATCAGCAAAGCTATGGGCACTGCTTCAGAAATATTGCTTTTTTATGTGTGCGTGTTAAAAGCTGACATCAAACAAAAGCCGTTATCTGGGTGACCAAAAGAAAAATAAAATGTTAGCATATTGTCTTTTTAAAATATTGCCTTTTTATACAAAATCTGTATTTTTTTATGATAACAATAAAACTTTATAAAATTGCTGAAAAGTTTGTACAGTTCATATTACAAGTTCAGTTAATAGCACACCTCTCCTCATCAACACACACGATTTGTCAGTTTGCTCAAATCCGTAAATAGTTTAGTCTAAACCATTTAACATGAACTACATTCATACAGGTAATATTATTTTGTGTGTGTCAATCTCAATAGAAACACATGTGCAAAAAATAAACACTGGACTGGTAATCTGGCATACCGGGCAAATGCCCGGTGGGCCGACGCACTTAGGGGCTGGTCGATATAATATTTTAAGATTAGTTTTTTTTTCGTTTTTTTTTTTTTTTATTGGCCAAGGACCGGCCTATAAAGCAGGACAGGGGGGCATTGGTTCATTTTTCATACTGACACTGAGCTGACCTAATCATCTCTTAACAGGCTCCTCAGTGGAGTATCTGAGACACGAATCACGGCCCATTTGTTGACTGTCTTAAAGGACATTGAGCTAGTCCAATGAAATCTCAGGCCACGCCCTGCCTCCTTCCTGGCCAGCCCTCATCTCCCCTTTATCTGCTATGTAGAGTTCGACCAGATTATACTACTTAACTTTCAATATTAAAGACACCAGTACTGTATTAGTGTTTTCATTCTTTGTGGAGATCTTTGCTGTCCCATAGTTTGAAGATTACTGGCAGAATTCAAAATTATAGTAGTCTATATGTACACAGTTGCCTACTCATTTTTACTAATTGAAAATTATTTTATTTGGGATATATATATATATATATACACAGCTTTGAAAAAATAAGTAACTGTAATTTACTCCTAAATCAGTCTCTCTGAGTATCTGTCACGCTCAGGGAATAGGCAGAGACAGAGGAAGTAAGTTTTAAACAGGTGATGGTTTTATTTACATTCCAGACAGCCAACTTAAAGATCATTTCAGGGAAGTAGTTCAAGGTAAGTATCACAGGTAAGCAAAACTCAACAGTTCCTTCTTTGCAGACAATGTTTGGCTGAGGCTGCATATATAAGGGGTGAATGGTGATTGAGGACAGGTGTTTAGAAAGGGTGATTGAGATAGAGTGATAGAGTGCTGATTCACGAGTGGCTGGTTGTGATGAATTGGTGACTGATCCGGGAACAGGTGCTTGTGAAGATGTGACTGTATGACAAGCATTTTATGTCAGTCTTTGATAAATTTCTAAACACACAAATACTTTCATTCTGTTTATTGAGGTACTTATTTGGTGAGCACCTTAATCCAAATGTATTTAATGGGAAATGTATAAAAAGCACTGTTTTATTCAACAGATAATTACACCCATTTATTTATTGCAAAATGTTTTTTAAATCAGTACCAAAATGACACTGCTGTTGCAGTCCTCTCTGGCGCAATATAGTAGGTGAAGAGCCGAACTTAATTTGTCAATCGCTAAAAATATTATCCAAATTATTATCCCAATTCTCTCTGAAGTCACATATGCATCATTCAAACACACTTGTAACGCGGCATGTCGCAATTTGTGATGACACGAGCGTTCGATTTTCCTGCTGCAAAACCTGTTGCAATATTTGAATTTGGCGCGAGTGTGTCAGACAGCTCAGGCTTTGCAGCTAGCGGTGAGCGTGATCGTTCAAGATGGAGATAAAGGTCACCAAATAAAGCCTTGGATTTGCTTCTTTTTCCCACAGTCGTATGGATTATGTCACAGGGCGGTCCTCTGTGGCTCATCAGCGGGAACTTTCCCCAGAATATTAGTTCCTACCCGGACCACTTTCGCCCATGTACACTGGAAGCTTCCGCACTGTGTTCGCACTCTTTTTACCCTTTATAAGGCAGCGCTCGAGCCGAATACCGTGCTAAGTTTTTTTTCTAAAACTCTGAGCGTTTCTCTTGTGGATTTCTGGTGGATTATTTGGATATTACCTGGACTGTTTTTCGACTTTGATCATTGCCAGTTGCCCCGACCCTCGCCTGGATTTTGAACTCTGATTCCTGCTTGTTTCCCCGACCTTCTGCCTGATTACCTGTACTGTCTTTGCTCTGTCTGTATTGCACTGCCTGCCTGATTCTGACCCCAGTGTCACGGAGGCAGACAAGAAATGAATGATCAAGGAGAGTCCCAGTGTAGCGTGATGGAAGACTCAAACGCAGAGAAAGCGTGAGTGAGCAGGTTAATCACGCGCCTTTGATCTGAGAACACTCCAACCGGGAGTTGAGATTCCCACCGAGGAATCCGCGTTCTCACACGCACACAGACAGGTAAATAAGCTGATAGTACTCACGTGAGTTGAAACGCTGGTTTGGTTGAGTTGGGACCTGACGATGAAGCCATATGTGAGCTTAATGTCTGGTGCTAGACAGACACCTGCTTCCTGCTTATATACCTGCGTGAGGTTACTTCCGGGTCCTCGTGACCTCACGTGATCCGGTGCGTGTGACACCCAGACTAAGATTTTTACAATAAACAGCTTGCACATGGATCAATCTTCATCCGATCATATGTCACAGATTACAGCGCATGAACAAATTTTTGTAATTGCTGCGTATTTGGTGTATTTTATGGTTTTATGTTCAGTCACAGCGTGTCAGAGAAAACACCTTTGCGTCCCATGGAAAACATGGCAGCGGAGTATAATAATAATAATAAAACAAAAATGGCAATTTCAATATTCATAAGGATTCATTTTTAGATGTCCTCAGTATGTCAGTATTGTAGGTTGAAATACTGAAACTACTTTGGTTTGCTTAGATGCTGTAAATATGTCAGTATGGTAAGTTTCAGTGCCTGTGAAAATGTAGGTAAATATATATTTTGTTGAACCACATTTTACATGAAATAAGTAAAAATTATCATGAGATCACGTTGCCAGTTATGGTACTGAATTTCTTCTCTTCCCAGACATTGCTGTTGATTTAACTGGGTTATACTGTTTAAGAATAAAACGGTCACGGTGGTGTGTCGGGAAGGAGATCGCAAAGTCCAAATGAAAAATAAATGTCTTTTAATAATAATTTCCAACGCAGATACACACAACTAAACGTAACATTCATTGACCGACAAGACTGAACTCAAAAGATATGGGATTTATACACAGAAGACTAATCACAAGACACGACACAGCTGGGGAAACACAGGTGGAAGGGAATTAACTAATAAATCACAGAACACAGGAAAGACCATATATGGGCACACAGGAAGGGAGACAGGAAGACATAAACTGAAACTAACACAATGAAAATGAAACCAAACTAAGAATACAAAAACAAAGACTTAAAACAGAACTTAACAGACATAAAACGTGACATTACCTCCCATTCCCGGAAGCCGTGACCGTGAACAACAAAAGAAAAAAAACAGGGAGGGGGGGTTGGCGCCCTAAAGGCCGCGTGGGCAGCCTCCGGCTGTTGCGGGACAGTATAGCCACCCCCCCCCCCAATTTTCTTGGGGAAGCTCACCTCTCTTTTTGGTTGTGGTACTGGCAGCGTGGCTGACTCTTGCTGTGGCTCAGGCAGTTTAGCAGACTCTTGCTGTGGCTCTGGCTCTGGCAGTTTAGCAGACTTTGCTACCAGCAGTGATTGAGGGGCTGGAACAGGCCGTGCTCGTGGGGCTGGAACTGGAAACGGCTCTCCCGGCCATAGTCGAGGGACAGGAACTGGAAACGGCTCTCCCGGCCATAGACGAGGGACAGGAACTGGAAACGGCTCTCCCTGCCACAGATCCAGCACGTGGCAGGTTGCAGGGAATGCTGGCTCAGCCGTGTGCTCAGGAAGCATAACGAGCTCTGGAGGGTGCTCGTGCAGCGCAGCGGGCTCTGGAGGGCACTTGTGCAGCGCGAGTTCAGGCAGGCGCTCTTGCAGCGCGAGTTCAGGCAGGCGCTCAGGAAGCGCGGGCTTGATGAGTGGGCAGGGCAGTGTGATGGTGGCAGGACTGAAGCAGACTGGACGATGAGGGAGAGAAAGCACATTGGAGCCGCAGATGGAGGAGCTCGGCTCGTGGTGAGCTGCAGTGTCTTCATTTGTCTGAATGGGACTCGAACAAGGATCCTCAATGAAATCAAGGAGTAAATTTAGAAATTCAGGAACGTTTTTTTGACAATCCACAGGATAAATGACACATGATAAATAGTCGAGTCCCATCCAGACAAATTGATTAAAAGATTGTTCACTGCAACTCACCAGATGGTAAAGGCTCAAAACTTCCTCCACATACTGCTCCAATAGCCTTTCTCCCTGATGAAGCTCATAAAGTCTATCGTCTGCCCACGTCATGTTGCGCTGTTTTAATGGTCGGTCAATCTGTCACGGTGGTGTGTCGGGAAGGAGATCGCAAAGTTCAAATAAAAATAAATGTCTTTTAATAATAATTTCCAAGGCAGATACACACAACTAAATGTAACACATTCATTGACCGACAAGACTAAACTCAAAAGACATGGGATTTATACACAGAAGACTAGTCACAAGACACAGCTGGGGAAACACAGGTGGAAGGGAATTAACTAATAAATCACAGAACACAGGAAAGACCATATATGGGCACACAGGAAGGGAGACAGGAAGACATAAACTGAAACTAACACAATGAAAACTAAACTAAGAATACAAAAATACAGACTTAAAACAGAACTTAACAGACATAAAACGTGACAAAAACAGAATAAAACAGTGTTTTGTGTAACATTACATTGTGTGCAAAAGCTGCAGCTTTAATGTTCATATTCATGTCATGTTACATGCCATTTTATGCCATCATTAATAACATACTGGTATTCAGTACCAAGGATCAGTTCTTCGTACATCGCTTGATAAATCCGAGATTAATTGAGACATCTAAGATGAGATCCTCGCGCTAACTATGAGCTCACTAATTCGGTTCTCCGAACACACCTGTTGTTGATGATTAGCATAGCTGGATTGTGTTGTCTAGGATTATTGCGTGTCCATGTGTTGGTTTAAAAGGCGGCATGTACAGATCCTTTTAAAAAAATGTGCATATTGTGATAAAGTTCATTATTTTCTTTAATGTACTGATAAACACTAGACTTTCATATATTTTAGATTAATTACACACAACTGAAGTAGTTTCAAAACCTTTTGTTGTTAAGTTGGCTTTTTCAAGCCAACTTTCTGATATACTATTTAAACGTATTATTATTATTATTATTATTCCTATCCAAAATTTAAACACTATCTCCTCCTAGAGCTTTTAAGATAGAACCAACAAACTCAGCCCAGACTTTCAGACAGATCCGGAGCCAATTAGACTCAATCAGACTTCCCTTCTATGTACTATTTCTAAGCCATTCAAACTCCTTTGCTTCCACTATATCTACTACTATTTCTAATTGATCTAAATCATGCTAGCAAAATGCTAATCATACTAAGATCATACTATTACCTTGCTAATCATGCTAGCATCATGGTAGTAACATGGTAATCAGGCTAGTAACTTGCTAATCATGCTACAACATGTTAGCAACATGCTAGTGACTTGGTAATCATGCTAGCAAACATTTTAGTTACTTGGTAATAATGCTAGCAACATGCTAGTAACTTGCTAATTATGCTAGCAATATGATAGTAACTTGCTAATCATGTTACCATCATGCTAGTAACTTGCTAATCATGCTAGAAACATGCTAGCAACATGCTAGTAACTTGTTAATCCTGCTAGAAACATGCTAACAACATGGTAGTAACATGCTAATCATGCTAACGGCATGCTAGTAACATGCTTATCATGCTAGAAACATGCTAGCAACATGCTAGTAACATGCTTATCATGCTAGAAACATGCTAGCAACTTGCTAATCATGCTAACAACTTGCTAATCATGCTAGAAACATGCTAATCATGCTAGCGACATGCTAGTAACATGCTAATCATGCTAGAAACATGCTAGCAACATGCTAGTAACTTGCTAATCATGCTAGAAACATGCTTATCATGCTAGAAACATGCTAGCGAAATGCTAGTAACATGCTAATCATGCTAGAAACATGCTAGCGACATGCTAGTAACTTGCTAATCATGCTAGCAACTTGCTAGTCATGCTAGCAACTTGCTAATCATGCTAACAACATGCTAGTAACTTGCTAATCATGCAAGAAACATGATGGCAACATGCTAGCAACTTACTAGTCATACTAGCAACATGCTAGTTACTTAGTAATCATGCTAGCAACATGCTAATTATCTGTCTATCTATATTCTGACCGTAATCTTATTATTTCTAACTTTCTAACTCAAACTTAAACTTTTCTGACTTTATAAACTCATGTCACTAGCATGATTTCTATAAACTACTAAACTTTCTAGCTAGGCTTTTTCA
>JAUYWG010000047.1:6658916-6673922 GCA_034779775.1 Enteromius afrohamiltoni | reverse complement strand
TACTTTACTTTACTTTACTTTACTTTACTTTACTTTACTTTACTTTACTTTACTTTACTTTACTTTACTTTACTTTAGCACTGCTTTGGCAATACTAATTCATATTTTATACCACACTGTTATTTAGTGTAGTTTAGTTTAGTTTAACTGCTTTGGCAATACAATATTTATTTTAATTTTTAGAATAATAGAAAAAATGTCCACTAAACTGTTCTTTATTTTATGTTTCTCTACTTTGACAATACAAGTCTTAAGTTGAATGCCAATAAAGCTTGCTAAATTGAGTTATAATTTTGCACTGCACTTTTACTGTGTTTTGTTTGAAACCGAACTGATAGAGACAGAGAGGGGAAAGAATGGAATTTCCCATGTTTTTCTTTTCACTCTCAAAAACTTCTCAGAAAACTAAATTTAGGAGCATTGGAGATGCTCTCAGTGACACTGTGAAGACTAAGGTCATTTTACTGCTATTTTGGTTCTCTAGAGACCCCCTCAGCTCCTTCCATATTTCTCCCCTGCTGTGAAAGTCCTGTTAATAGTCTTCTCTCTATGTTTGTTGGGAACATGTTGCCCTTGACCCTGTGGTTGCAGAGACAGAGACCCTCACTCTCTGTGTCTGACGTAACGCTCAAACAAACTCCCTCTGTCTCCACCAGGTGTGTTCATGATCAGTCGTTTCCCTTTTATCCCTCAGTTTTCTTCATTCCACTGTTGATTTGACCTCTTTTGTGCTACACATGCACGCAGTCATACTTCATGCTACAGTATTTCTCTCTTTTTTCTCTGGTCTGCAGCTAAGTCCCTCGGTTCTTCCAGTGGATTGTCCTCCTCCACAGAGCGAGGGAGGGTCGGCTGGGGGAGGTGGAGAGAGGGAGGCAGGAAAAAGAGAGAGAGAGAGGAGGACCCAGCAGAATGTAAACACCTCGTGTCGAGGACAGGCTGTTCTTTTGTTTGGCATCTCGAAAGAAGTGATTTATAAAGCTTAAGATGTAGAAAGACTTTTTTTCTGACTTTAGAGCAGCAGCAGATCTCTCTAAACTCATGTGATCGATCAAAAGAAACACATCTCTGTGTCATTCTTTCACCACAGATTCGGGCTGTAATGAACACAAGCTGCATTTCCTGTATTATTAACTGGCAAGAGCATTGTGTTCAGCTATTACAAAAATGATGGTAAAAATTATAAATGCCCAGAAAAACAGACTTTTTGATAGTTTTAACGTGTAAACACTTTGTTTACCGATATACAATGTAAAAAAGTATTTATTTGTTTGTTTATATCTTTCTTGCATATTTTATATTGTTGATACCTTAAGCACTATTAGATACTTAACATAAATTTGCATTTGTTATTTTTTTATTATTATTAATGAATACTTACATTAATAAATTACACTACATGGTTTATTTAATTGAGAATTATTTTATGGCTACATGCCATTGTTGTATTTTTTTAGCAGTTTTGTTAATATGAAATGAATAATTTAAATATTTTATTCAATATTAAAATATTTAATCATAAGAAAATGTTAAAATAAACATTTAAGTTTATACTAAAAGTTTAAATCATTTAAAAATGCATTGAAAAAACTGATGCTATATTAATACTATGGTTAGTATTTTTTCTATATTATTTTATTTCATTGTAATATCAATATATATTTTTTACCTTCCTGAATCACATTATAAATTGTTTTAAAAAGGAAAAAAAAGGCAAAGATTCTGCACTTAATGCACTTTGAATTAGTATTAAGTAGTTGTTACAGGCCGCGCCTCTGTGGCTCTCCCCGGAACTCAGCAGCGGGAACCTTCCCCCGAATACTAACGTTCCTACCCGGACCTCTTTCTCCCACGTACCTTGGCTTGTTCCGCTCCCCGGTCTGACCTACTTTCGGGGCTATTTAAACGAAGACGCAAAGTCTTTATTTTTCGCCTGCCTTCTGACTACTCTGCCTGGACTTTGTTATCGAACTCTGATTGTCTCTGTTATTCCTTTTTACTGTGTTTATGACCCTTGCCTGTACGACCACGCTTAATAAAACGCTGCAAATGGATCCGAACGTCTCTGCTGATATGTCACAGAAGACTTCCAGTAGCGATGCATGAGGTAGTGAGCGAGGTGTCCCTTCAAGCCTCCGTTCTGGCTGCACACCAACAGAGCGCCGCCGGGAACTCAACCTCTGCATGTACTGCGGTCTCGGTGGCCATCTTCGTGCCAGCTGCCCCACTAGACCTCCTCGCTCCACATCTTACCGGGTGAGTCTTACCACATTATCCTCCATAATGAAGATATCCGCAAGCATTATTCTGCATGACAAAGTTGTACATACCAGCACCTTCATTGACTCCAGGGCCGCTGGGAATTTCATTGACTCTGAATTTACCGCTAAACATGGCATCCCTCTCCTTGCATGTACCCCAATGGTCTCCGTGGCAGCCCTCGACGGCCGACCAATAGGTGATGGGAAGATCACTGAGCGCACTCACCAACTCACTTTAACCAAGCTACTTTAACTCCTCTAATTCTGGGCCTACCCTGGTTGGAGCAGCACAGTCCAGTCATTGCGTGGAGGACTCATGAGATCGTCCAGTGGTCACCAGAATGTCAAGCACACTGCCTCACTAAAGCTGCCAGACCCCTCAAGGAGACCTGGCCGCAGGGTTTGGACCCCTCAGAACTCGCCATGCTACTAGCCGAATGCCACGACCTCGCCAGGGCTTTCAGCAAAGAGGAGGCCACCCAGCTGCCACCTCATCGCACCACGGACTGTGCCATCGAGCTACTGCCACGGGGCAGGATTTTCCCTCTGTCACAGCCGGAGACCAAGAGCATGAGACAATACATTAAGGAAGAACTGGCCAAAGGCTTCATCAGGCCCTCTACATCTCCAGCCTCGGCCGGTTTTTTCTTCGTCAAGAAGAAGGATGGCGGACTGCGTCCCTGCATTGATTACAGGGCCCTGAATGACATCACGGTGAAATTCAAGTGTCCCTTGCCTCTTGTTCCAGCAGCCTTGGAGCAGCTGCGTAAGGCCCATCTCTTCACCAAACTGGACCTTCGCAGTGCCTACAATTTGATTCGCATCCGGGAAGGCGATGAGTGGAAGACGGCCTTCTCCACGACCGATGGGCACTACGAATATCTGGTCATGCCCTTCGGTCTCTCCAACAGTCCGTCCGTCTTCCAGGCTCTAGTGAATGACATCTTCAGGCACATCCTTAACCGGTATGTCATAGTCTATATAGATGACATCTTAATCTATTCAGAGGATCTCAAGACACACATCCAGCATGTTCGGGCCGTGCTGCAGCTCCTCATTCAACACCACTTATACGCCAAACATTCTAAGTGTGCCATCCATCAGACCACTGTGGCTACGTTATCAGCGCCGAGGGAGTGGCTATGGATGACTGCAAGGTCGACGCCGTCGTCCACTGGCCAAAGCCTCAGACGCTCAAAGAGCTCCAGCGCTTCTTGGGGTTTGCCAACTTTTACAAACGCTTTATCCGTAATTTCAGCAAGGTGTCAGCCCCATTGACCAGCATGACCCGAAAAGGAACTAAACGACTCCCCTGGAAGCAAATCAGCGAGGAGGCCTTCCTAGAACTCAAACGGCGGTTCACCACGGCACCTATTCTTAGGCACCCTAACCCTGAACTACAATTTATCGTGGAGGTCGACGCATCAAATACAGGGATCGGCGCCATCCTCTCCCAGCGGCAGGGAGAGGTTCCCAAGCTCCACCCATGTGCGTTCTTCTCACGCAAACTGACCCCCGCAGAACGCAACTATGATGTGGGAGATCGGGAGCTGCTGGCCCTCAAGGCCGCACTTGAAGAACGGCGCCACTGGCTGGAGGGCGTGAAAGAACCATTTCTAGTGCTGACCGATCATCGTAATCTAGAATACCTTCGCGCTGCCAAGCGGCTGAATGCACGGCAAGCCAGGTGGTCGCTCTTTTTCTCACGTTTCACCTTTCAAATCACCTATCAGCCCGGCTCTAAGAATACTAAGGCTGATGCCCTATCCAGGCTCCACGACCAGCCTACCCAGTCCTCCCTACCTGAACCCATCCTGCCTCCCGCCGTCATCATAGCCCCGGTGCAATGGGACATCTCTAGAGAGATAATGGACGCCCAAGCTACAGATCCGGCACCACCCGAGTGCCCTGCGGACAAGACTTATGTGCCCGAAAGCCTACGCAAGCAGTTACTCCAGCTCATCCATTGCAACCCCAGCGCTGGTCACTTAGGAATCCTCAGCACCCAAGAGCTTGTTACAAACCTCGGATCTAGACCGCGAGAAGATCTATCAGGTCCGCAAGATCCTGGACTCCCAGCACCAGGGCAGGCTACTCCAATATCTCATTGACTGGGAGGGTTACAGCCCTGAGGAACGAACATGGGTGAACACCCACAACGTCTTGGATCCCGCTCTCAAGGAGGCTTTCCACCATAACCACCCTGACAAACCTGCCCCCAGACCTCGGGGCAAAACCCGGCGCCAACAAGGACCTCGCTTCAGGAGCCGCTCGCGGGGGGGGGGCGAGGGCTCAGTTACAAGCCGCGCCTCTGTGGCTCTCCCCTGAACTCAGCAGCGGGAACCTTCCCCCGAATACTAACGTTCCTACCTGGAACTCTTTCTCCCACATACCGTGGCTTGTTCTGCTCCCCGGCCTGACCTTCTTTCGGGGCTATTTAAATGACGCAAAGTCTTGATTTCCCGTGGATCATTACTAAGCGTTTCTTCTTTTTGTTTACCTGGATTTACTTTGGACTGTTTTCTTGGATTACCGACTCTAGCCGCCTGCCTTCTGACTACTCTGCCTGGACTTTGTTATCGAACTCTGATTGTCTCTGTTATTCCTGTTTACTGTGTTTACGACCCTTGCCTGTATGACCACGCTTAATAAAACGCTGCAAATTGACCCGAACGTCTCTGCTGATATGTCACAGAAGACTTTGCCCTCACAGGATCCAGTAGCGATGCATGAGGTAGTGAGCGAGGTGTCCCGCCAAGCCTCCGTTCTGGCTGCACACCAACAACAGCTGTCGGAGCTGACGTCACTTACCCGGGAGCTGGTCAGCTCCATCCAGGCCCTCACCGCCGCTACCGCTACCCAGGCTTCCAGGCCTCCATCGCCGCCGCGGGCCCCGCCAACAGCCGCCAGCTTCAGTCCCGCTCGTCTGGCGCTGCTCGAAAAATACAACGGCGCTCCAGGAAAATGCGATGGATTTCTGCTCCAGTGCAAGCTTAACATCAACCAGCAACCTGGCAGTTTCCCCACCGATGACTCCTAAGTCTCGTTGATAGCTTCATTCCTCACCGGTAAGACTTTGGATTGGATCACTGCTGTTTGGAGAGGCCGCAGCATGGCCTTTCCATCTTACGCCAGTTTCATCCACCAGTTCCAGGAAGTTTTTTCTCATTCTGTGGATGGAAGGGACGCTAAGGATGAGCTGCTGAGCCTCAAACAAGGCAACTCCATGGCAGCAGATTATATGATGGCCTTCCGCACTCTGGCAGCACAAACCGGCTGGGATAATGATCCGCTTATGTCCCTGTATCGGCGCGGATTACGGGAGGAACTGCAGGCCGAGCTGGCAAGCCGCCATATGGACAAAACGCTGGAGGAATACATGGATCTGGCCATCTGCACAGACCATCTGCTGCGCTCCCGCCGTCCTCACTCTGCACTCCAGTCACCATACCACTCACCCCCCGCCGCAGGAGAACCTATGCAGATCGGAGCTACCCGTCTCACGCAGGAAGAGAGAGAGCGCCGCCGGGAACTCAACCTCTGCATGTACTGCGGTCTCGATCTTTGCGCCAGCTGCCCCACTAGACCTCAATATCCTCCATAATGAAGATATCCGCAAGCATTATTCTGCATGACAAAGTTGTACATACCAGCGCCTTCATTGACTCCGGGGCCGCTGGGAATTTCATTGACTCTGAATTTACAGCTAAACATGGCATCCCTCTCCTTGCATGTACCCCAATGGTCTCCGTGGTAGCCCTCGACGGCCGACCAATAGGTGATGGGAAGATCACTCAGCGCACACACCAACTCACTTTAACCACCAGCTCCCTGCACACTGAAAGGATCCACCTCCATGTGATTCACTCACCTGACCATCCTCTAATTCTGGGCCTACCCTGGCTGGAGCAGCACAGTCCAGTCATCGCGTGGAGGACTCATGAGATCGTCCAGTGGTCACCTGAATGTCAAGCAAACTGCCTCACTAAAGCTGCCAGACCCCTCAAGGAGACCCGGCCACAGGGTTTGGACCCCTCAGAACTCGCCATGCTACCAGCCGAATACCACAACCTCGCCAGGGCTTTCAGAAAAGAGGAGGCCACCCAGCTGCCATCTCATCACACTACGGACTGTGCCATCGAGCTACTGCCAGGAACCACACCACCACGGCAGGATTTTCCCTCTGTCACAGCCGGAGACCGAGAGCATGAGACAATACATTAAGGAAGAACTGGCAAAAGGCTTCATCAGGCCCTCTACATCTCCAGCCTCGGCCGTTTTTTTCTTTGTCAAGAAGAAGGATGGCGGACTGCGTCCCTGCATTGATTACCGGGCCCTGAATGACATCACGGTGAAATTTAAGTATCCCTTGCCTCTCGTTCCAGCAGCCTTGGAGCAGCTGCGTAAGGCCGGTCTCTTCACCAAACTGGACCTTCGCAGTACCTACAATTTGATTCGCATCCGGGAAGGCGATGAGTGGAAGACGGCCTTCTCCACGACTGATGGGCACTATGAATATCTGGTCATGCCCTTCGGTCTCTCCAACAGTCCGTCCGTCTTCCAGGCTCTAGTGAATGACATCTTCAGGCACATCCTTAACCGGTATGTCATAGTCTATATAGATGACATCTTAATCTATTCAGAGGATCTCAAGACACACATCCAGCATGTCTGGGCCGTGCTGCAGCTCCTCATTCAACACCACTTATACACCAAACTTTCTAAGTGTGCCTTCCATCAGACCACTGTGGCCTTCCTCGGCTACGTTATCAGCGCAGAGGGAGTGGCTATGGATGACTAAAAGGTTGATGCCGTCGTCCACTGGCCAAAGCCTCAGACGCTCAAAGAGCTCCAGCGCTTCTTGGGGTTTGCCAACTTTTACAGACGCTTTATCCGTAATTTCAGCAAGGTGGCAGCCCCATTGACCAGCATGACCCGAAAAGCCTTCTCCACCCTCTGCCCGTACCCCGTCGGCCATGGTCCCACATAGCTGTGGACTTTGTCTCTGACCTCCCGGCCTCAGAAGGGTTCACTACGGTCCTTACTATTGTGGACAGATTTTCTATGGCCTGTCGGTTCGTCCCGCTAGTCAAATTACCTACGGCCTGGGAGACAGCCCAGATTATGCTGGAACAGGTGTTTCACCACTACGGCCTACCTGAAGATGTCGTCTCGGATAGAGGGCCTCAGTTTCGCTCTCAGGTTTGGGCCAACCAGGAACTCATCCGCTTTTTGCGCACATATTGCCACAGCAACCAAAACGACTGGCGCAAGTACATAATGTGGGCCGAATACGCACAGAACTCTTTAAGAAAAGCCTCCACGCAGATGACTCCTTTCCAGTGCGTCCTCGGATTTCAACCACCACTCTTTCCCTGGTCTGGAGAACCATCCGACCTGCCGTCCGTGGACCACTGGCTTTACCGCAGTGAACAGACCTGGGATGCAGCTCACATCCACCTCCAGAGTGCCATCCGCCGGCTCAGGACCCAAGCTGATCGCCACCGTCGCCCTAGCCCGCTCTACGAACCCGCCAGTGGGTATGGCTGTCCTCCAGAGACCTACGGCTCCACCTTCCCAGCAAAAAGCTGAACCCAAGGTACGTGGGTCCTTTTAAGATTCTCAGACAAATCACACCAGTTTCCTACCGTTTAGATTTACCTGCCAATTACTGCATCTCACCCACCTTTCATGTCTCCCTTCTTAAGCCCGCTGCTGCACCCGAAGGGGAGAGGGACCAGGACGAGGCCGCGGCTCCAGACATCCCCCCCCTGGATCCAGACCGCGAGGAGATCTATCAGGTCCGCGAGATCCTGGACTCCCAGCGCCGGGGCAGGCTACTCCAATATCTCATTGACTGGGAGGGTTACGGCCCTGAGGAACGATCACGATCCGAGGCCACGATTTGAAGTGTTAATACGATAATGTATATACAGAATAAAATATATATACATGTGTACTTTGCTGATTTTGTTGCTCAGTTTCAAGTGGTGCCTTTCACTTTGGTTTAGATTGCCTTTTAGATTCACTTTTAAAATGTTGCCACCATTGACCCAAAGCCATAGACTGTATTATTTTTGAATTTTCTCCCTCTTTTTGGTTTTTGAGTTGTTTTAATTTTTTTTTTAGTTTTTGTTTTTTTGTCAACAGTAATTTTACAACATAAATGTTATAATCTTATAAATGTTGTAATTTTTTACAACATTTATAACAATAAACAATAATTTACATTCACATCTCCTCTCCTTGCCTAGTTAAAACTGAAACACATGTTTAGTGTTGAATGTTTAACTTTACTGACAAACAAAACATTTTGCGAAAGAACATAGAAAAGCTGGCTGCAAATGAATTTAAAAAAGCAAATGACCATTTAAGTGCTATTTAAAAGCTACAGTTAAAATTGGTTACTAATATGTTGTATTATTAATACATTAAAAAGGTTTAACTATTTAAATATATCTGTTAATTTAAAAACTTCATTAATTTAATTAAATTCTTTGACAATGTATTCACTTCTGACATTTCTGGTCTTCTGTGTCTAAGAACACTCCATTACCTATGGTAAAAAACACTGTGCTCTGCCTGCTCTTGTGTCTTATTTCTTTAATGAAGAATTGGAACATTCTTGCATCATCTTTATGCCACCATAAATTCATTTTAAGTCCTCAAGAGATGTGTTGCAGCACATTATGACTGCAGATAGTCTTTGACAGTCAATTTATTGTCTAATTTAATGGTTTAAGCATTCATACGGATTTCTAACACTTCAAATCATGTCTATTGTAAGCCTGCTAATTTCACAACCATTGGAAACTGACCTCATAATTCTTTAATAAACATAAACCTACTGGGTAGATAAAAGGAAGAAAAAGATTGTGTAAGTTTAGTTTGAAGGTGCGATCTATATCTGGTTCTTACTGCTCCTTCAATATCCATTCCGAATCAGATATACTTTCTGCCTGGCACGCAGAAGCTTGAAGAAAACTGGCATCAAGCTGTATCACTTTATGTTTCATAGTTTGGATCAACAAATAAACTCTGCACTTGGATTTGGAAGTTTGGTGAGGAAATTGTAAAAATGTAATTTATTACATGGTTGGAGTTTGAAGCAGTGTGGCCACTGCCTCAAACTCCAACCATGTAATAAATTACATTTTTTTGTCTGTTAGATTTCAGTGGATGCAACAAGGTTGAGGGGATTTATTGTTCTGTGCTTCAGTGACAAAACCTGAGGGTGGGTTGGAGCCAAGAATTACTGGTGAAATATAATTGAGTTGGATGAGATGTTAAGGTAGCTCACTCTATGGGCCTGACTTATTGCTTCCTGGCTCAATTAAAACAGAACATCTGCACATTGTCTCATGCAGCAGAGTGCTGTCCAAGTCTGCTTGTGGCATCCTTGGTTTACAAAGTGGAAGAAATTGTGTGGTTGCATGTCATGAATCACAGCAAGTTAATATGCACTTTTGTCTCACGTTATAGGGTTTATTGAAGGTGATACTTTTATTTTGAAACACAACAGAGCTTTAAACATTTAATGCTATAGACAGGACAGTTAATTTCTAAACTGTTGCGATACATACAACATCCAGCATAATCTGAAAAACATCACTAGATTCACATTTTTCTGTTTGGAATAAAATTAGGCACACTTTTAGCATTGATGCCAATTTCTACCACTTGAATAACATATAAAAAAGGCAAAAATTGTGACTTTTTTATCTCATAAATCTGACTTTTTTCATACAATTGCAAGTTTAAATCTAACAATTCAGATTTTTTTTTCTCTCATAAAACACGTAATTGCAAGTGATAAAGTCAGAATTGAAAGATATAAACTCACAATTCCGAGAATATACTCTTTCGCAAGTATGTATGATGCAATTCTGAGAAAAAGTCATAACTGAGAGATAAAAAGTAACATTTTTATTTATTTATTTATTTATTTTTAATTCAGTGGCAGAAACAGGCTTCTTACGGTTTACCTTACCTCATTTGACTTGCAGTAGGGCCTTAATTTTCTAAGGATGTTTCTGTTCTGACTTGTATTTAAAGACCCAGTTAATATATATATATATATATCTATATTGTGACGGGCGTCCCAAAGGACAATCAGCGTCGCCCGGGAAACAAACAAAGAACACCTCCCGCCGCACTCCACAAGCTGAGCAAATACCTTCTGCCTTTCCACACAGCCACGAACCGCCTGAGCGCCCAGGGCACCGGAGACCACCAGCGAACATTGCTGACTTTATCACTTGCACTGTAAATAAAATCCACCCTCCGGGGCTTCACTTGCAATCTCTTTTTCGAGTGATCATTCAGCCTGTGGCATCTGGTGGAGAATGCAGGCAGTGCAGGGAAGAACTGCCGACGTTTAAAAGCATTTCCCAAGTAACTTGTTTTTTTTGTGTGTTTTTTTGTCACGCTCAGACTGGATTCAGACAGCGCTCTTCCTCCCACGATGGAAGGGATTCTACAAAGGCTTACCGAGGTTAGCATCCACCAGCAGCAAATAGTGGAGCACCTCGCCACTCGCCGAGGGGAAACAGAGCGAGAAGTTGCTACGCTCTGGGCGAAACCGTGGCCGCGCACACCGTTCCGCTCCTTGATTCTAGGGCACAAGCCACAAAGCTGCTTTCAAAATTAACCCCTTATGATGATGCTTTTTTACAAATGCTTAAATGTCACAGCGAATGGGGAAGGCTGGCAGACCAGAGCCACCATCCTGATCACTTGCACCACATGCCAGTTCGGAGAGTTACCATCGCCGCAGGCCCCAGGGCCTGGCCCGTTGAAGTGAGCCTTGTTAAGGAACTGCTCGTCCCCGTTCTCCTTGGGCATGACTGGCAGAGTTTTGACCGTCTGCTCACCGCCCTGTCACAACCTGCCCAACCCAGAGGGAGCAGCCGACCCCAGAGGCCAACCCAAGGATCTCGACGCCGTCTAATCTTTTCTATGAGGTCTTCCAACAGGCGACCCAAGGAGGCTCCCTCCCAAAAGAACATTATGAGGATGAGTGGCTGAAGCACTGCTGGTCCCAAGTGCGCGTCATTGATGGAGAGGATGCCACCACCCCACCCTCTCCCACATTTCATAGTTCAAGGGGGCCTGCTTTACTGTGTAAAGAAAAAACAGCTGCTAGTGGTTCAGAGGATGAAGACGGCGGTGATACTAGAGCTCGCACATTGCCATCCCATGGCAGGACATCTGGGGGCTGGGAACACAGCGCAACGGATACGGGACCGGTTCGCCTGACCAGGAGTGGAAGCCGAAGTAAAGCGGTTCTGTCAGGCCTGCCCCAGATGCCAGGTCACAGCGTCTTGGACCCCTCCCCCCAGTCCGCTGATTCCACTACCCATCATCGAGATGCCCTTCGAGCACATCGGGATGGACCTGGTGGCTGACCTCTGCAGACTGCTGGGGGTGAAGCAGTTGAGGACCACAGTGTATCACCCGCAAACCGACGGCTTAGTGGAATGATTCAATCAAACCCTAAAGTAAATGCTAAAACGGATGGCCACCGAAGACCAACGAGATTGGGACAAGATGATCCCTTTTGTACTCTTTGGCACCCGGGAAGTGCCCCAGGCATCAACTGGCTTCACCCCATTTGAGTTGCTGTTTGGCCGACAACCCCGCGGCCTTCTAGATGTGGCCAAAGAAGCCTGGGAACAGCAGCCTGCAGTGCACTGCTCCCTGATAGAACATGTTCAACAGATGAGAAGATCGACCGAGTCATGCCATTGGTCCGGGAACAGATGAAGAAGGTGCAACAATCCCAACAGCAACACTACAATCAGCTGGCCCAGCCACGGGAATTCCAGCCCGGAGACAGAGTCCTGGTTCTGGTCCCCACGACGGCCTGTAAGTTTCTTGCCACCTGGCAGGGTCCGTATACAGTCATGGAAAAACTAGGCCCTGTGACCTACAGAGTTCAACAGCCTGGCCGGCGCTTCCCTTCACAGTTGTACCATATCAACCTTCTTAAAAAGTGGGTCGGGAACCTGTCTGCGAACCCGTGGCTGTTGACATCAACCTGTCGGCCGGCCAGAAGAAGGAGCTACAACACCTGGTCGGTCAGTTCTCCAGTGGTTCTTTGATACTATCACTGCTTTATCCCTAACTTCTCCTCCCTAACCGCCCCCTGACTGACCTGACCAGGAAGGGGCAGCCAGAGAGAGTCTGATGAACCCAGGCGGTGGAAGAGGCCTTCAAGAAGGTGAAGACGGCCCACATTTCTGAGCCCGTGCTGCGTGCACGTGACTTCTCCGACACGGGACTCTGAGCGGTTCTGTCCCAAGTACGGGAAGGTGAGGAGCATCCGGTCTTGTACATCAGCAGGAAGCTGATCCCAGCCAAGAGAAACTATGCGGCCGTAGAAAAAGAAGCCCTCGCCTCACCGCCTGAGCACCCGGGGCACCGGAGACCACCAGCGAACTTTGCTGACTTTATCACTTGCACTATAAATAAAATCCACCCTCCGGGGCTTCACCTGCAATCTCTTTGTAGAGTGATTCTTCCATCTGCAACAATATATATATATCCATCCTTGCTCATTCCAAAAAGTCACTTTGCAACAAATAACAGAGGCTTGAGCTGTTGATAGCAGTTTATTGCAGTTAATTAATTTATGAGTGTGTGTGAGTGAGAGACTCACTCACACACACATGTGAATTACCTCTGAGTCTCTGCATCTCTCAAAAGTGTTTGGCTATTAGTGAAACTTTAAGTTAATTTTCTTCACAAACAGCACAGTTGTTTCTGTAGTTGTTAATGTTAATGATGCTAAAAAAATAAATATATCAATTCTTTTTTTATGGTTACACCTATTAGTTGCTTATTAGCATGCATATTACTAGAATATTAGTCATTTATTAGTGCTAATTGAGCACATATTAATGCCATATAACATAGAAATTTCATTTCAGTGCCTAACTGTACTATTGACTAGTACATGGAGGTCTGTGCGACGCGTCGAGTATATTCCTCCCCAGACCATAACTAAACCTCTACTCAAGCGGTCATGCTGGATGATATTGCAGGCAGTGTGACGTTCCCCATGACATCTAAAGCATCTTACATCTGTGAAAAGAACAGAGCACCCATGGAGACCTAAAAAAAAATGCTTGCATTCTCTGGCAAATGCCAAATGAGCAGCACAGTGCAGGGACTCTTAAAAATTAACCGGGGGTGTGGACGAGTCATAAATTTGAGAACATCTCTTAAGAGTTTGACACTTTAGTCTTTGTAACTTTAGGGATCTTGTTTATGTTACACCCCAAAGAGAAAGGAAAACTTGAAATGGCATCATATGACCCCTTTAACAAAAAGTTATTTCAAAGGGTAGCCTACTGCTCTTATAAATGTGCTTTGTATTTAAATCATGAAATCCTGACATCAAATATTCTGTTTAGTTACACAGATTGCTTTTAAATTGGCTTTTTGACTTGTTGAGTTGAGTTGTTATTGACTGATTTTCAGAGATAATTTTTTCAGGTCATGTAAACATTACTGATTATATTTTCCATCCTTTTTGGCACATAATGTAAATTCACAGATTTTTAATGCTTAAATAATTCACTCTTTGACCAGAAAAAATATGGAATGATTGATGGGTCATGTTTCTTAGCTGTGTTGATGGGGAATTATTAGAAGTGAATGTACATGTATCCTGTACATGCAGATACTGTAAGATGATTAAGTTAAGGAATTAAAGTGTGCCTTAAATCTCCTTTCCCAGATTCAAGCTGCATGCAGTGTATAAAATTGTCAACAAATTTCATGTGCAGATGAATTTTGATCCATTCTGTGACACTTGACAAGTTTTATTGCAGTCAAATTCTTGTATCTACTTGATGAATACAGACACAGTTGTCTGCAGTGCAAATTAATAGACTCCGTTGTCTGCAGTGACAATGCGATCACTTTGTGACAGGATGTGACGTGTCAGCGAGACAGACGAGACAAACGGGAGCTCCTTTAAGTTAATTACTTATTGTCTATTTTCAATCAAATATATTTTGTAAACCATCATTTTTTGTTTCTTATAACATGTGAATATACCACCTGTCGTATTTTACAACTAAAACAACCTTGTTAGCACTGTCTACACACTATTTACACACATTACCGTTGTTTATTCACAGTTACTTGCTTTAATGGCGAATTTGTGTCTACCTTTGAGTGCAGGTGAGGACACGTTCGAGCTGCACTCGTGGAGAAGCAGATTCAGGAGCTGCTGGAGAGACAGGCCGAGATAAGAGAGTGGAAAGCAGCGCTGGAGTCCTCCCAGGTGAGTATACAGCGTGATACGAACACTCTGACCACCTCTACTCCGTGTGCTTCTCTGCACAGGTCCCGTGCACCCGGGCTGCGATCATCCCAGATATCCTTCACCCCAGCGCCGGAACACAGACCCTGGCAAAGTCCACACACACTGTTTTCCTGGCGCTCGCGCTCTTGATATTTCTGCACAGATACCCACGATCCTGAAGGAAGGTGAGAGCGTCGGCGCGATAGTCCTGCACGCGAGGGTAAACGACACTAGGCTGCGGCAGTCGGAGGTTCTGAAGAGGTACTTCAGCAGCCAGATCGAGACCGTTCGCAGCACGGCGCCCGTGACCAGGATCATTGTGTCAGGACCACTTCCCATGTATTGACGTGGACACGAAAGGTTCAGTAGACTTTTTGCTCTAAATGAATGGTTACTGTCATGGTGTAAAGAACAGAAACTGCTCTTTGT
>JAUYWG010000047.1:6644420-6654691 GCA_034779775.1 Enteromius afrohamiltoni | reverse complement strand
GTGTAAAGCTGCTTTGCAATGATATGTATCATGAAAAGCGCTATACAAATAAATTTGAATTGAATTTAATTGAATTAATTTTGCGCAAAATAGGGCTGGTTCATGAAATCTTCATTGTTTTTTTTTATAATTTCTCAAAAATGACTGAGGCCAGAAGAATTGTGTACTTGCTTGCTTTCACCAAGTAAAACATGGACTATTTGAAGTTCTATAGTGGTTGAGTTCAGTTGGTGTGTTCAGTTATGGATGGCTCCGAACACTGCAGGACAGTGGGCCAGCATTGAACATCTCTTATGTAAAACAGAGCAGTATTTGAGGTTGAAGGTTGGTCTAGCTTAGTGCAAAATATTGAAAACCAAAATATGTAAATAAATTAGATGTAAGCATACAAGCAGTCAAGTGCAAAGACCACATGTGTGGGTACTAAAACAATCTCCAAGTGCACGTTAAGTCATTTGATCCATGACAATTCAACACAAACCATGCTGCTGAATGCTGTAACAGCACCCTTTTTCTATTGATTGAGTAACATACATTTTTCTCAAATTCTCAAAAAAATAGAGCTTTTTAAAATGTTGACTGGTGTCGACAGTGATGCGAGCCTATGATGTATTTGTCTTCTTTCTTTTCGTAGTCTCTCTTTAGCCTCAGCGCTACCTTATTTTTTTTTCTCTCTTCTTCTTATGCTGTTCATGTTGTGTTCTCTCTGTCTGTCTTTCTCTCTCTCCCTCCTTTGGATTTCGAATCATGATCCCCTCTGCTGCAAAGAAAACTCCACCTACTCAGAGCTGCTAATGTAGTCACTGACAGTGCAAGCTCTCTCCTCCGTGCTCTCTCTCTTGCTCTCTTGCGCTCTCTCTCTCTATCTCTCTCAAGCTCTCTCCACTCCGGTCCCACATAAATAAATAGCGTCAGAAGGATGTGGGAGAAGAAAGATGTTGCTGCCATTGGAAAAAGAACAATGTTGAGGCAACTATCCCCTGTTTATTTTCAGCGCATGCTTCCAGTCTGGGGATTACAGGCACATTCCCTCCGGATTTCTTGCCCACTGAAGGATGCTCTGTTCTGACGGCGCTCCTTCCATACCAAAAGCGAGGACTACTGGACTTGTCTCACTATTTCTACCTACCTGCCAGAGAGCCAATGATATAGCCAGCCAGAGGAGCTCATGGAGTTCATCCCTATGGTAGATGGTCCACTTCACATTTATGCTTGGCAATAGACAAAGAGGCAAAGAGATTAGAAACATTGGCAGATAAGCTCCATGGTTTTCTGACTTTATCAAGGCTGTGATTTTTGGCATCTGATAAAGAGGTAGGTTGCGGTTTTCTTTGCAATTTAGTGTTTTCTATGCTTTGACTGCACTTTTTGTACTTTCATTGCGCATAATGGTTCTGCAGTGTGGTATTTTGGAATATTTTCAATGTTTTAAACATAAAATTAAAAGATTCAAAGTTGTAATACCATCAGTGTTGATACCAACCACTTTTCATTCATAATTGGGTTCTAAATTTCATAAATGGCTTTGTTGGCTTAGAATAAACTTAAAGACATCCAGGATTCCTCATTGAAGCTATATGTGTTGCTTTAGACTTGCTGAGCAGATCCACATGGTGACTTTTTGCAATTTTGTGGACGCAGGTGATGTGTGATGCCTGCTGAGGTAGCTCATTACTCTGAGCCAAGAGACTGGGGCTACACATCGACTGAAACTGTTTTTATTTCTCTGCCAACACATCTCTGTCACACTCACAAATGCCAAACAGGTCGTTGCATATTTCCCATACTCAATGGCAGACTGTTTTTCTGGTTTCTGTAAAAATGTTGTATGGCAGATTCTTTGCATTCAGAGAACTGTTGCTACATCTCAAGGATCTGATGTAGCCAGAAGGCACTTTTTACGACATTGGTGTCCAGGATTTCTTATTTATTGCTGTTTAGCTTATATTCACTACCTACAAACCTCTTGAACTACTGTATTCCACTTTTCTCCCACTTAAGAAGGTACTCTTTGATACCAGGGCCAGATGTGGCAATGACTAGTTTGTAAGCAAAGATAAACTATATGTAGAAGGTAAGGTAAGGTAATGTGTGCTAAAGATCTAATGAGTACCTAAGGGGAGGTTGGCATACTATCTGGTTTAGGTTTAAACACAGTTAATTAGGATATGAGCTGCTTGTGACAAGTATGACATCTGAAAATGGAGTAGTTTAAAACCATGTTTGCAGCATTCATAGAATGTATATTTTGTGAAGAAAAATATTAAAGAAAAATAAGTTTAGAAACAATATTATTGTCATTATTAACAAATACTGTTGTTATTATTGTGCATGTAATTATTGTGACTTTTTTAAGCTTCAACAGCAGGGATGCTTTTTACCCCAAATACCATACTTTTACATATTCTTTAGTTATTTAAAAACTGTTGCTTTAATTATCTTAAACACCTTTTACACCAGGGGAGCCTTAACTTATAGTAGACTATATCTTAAGAGAGTCGCATACAGTTAAACTTAATGGAGGTTTGTGTTACATTACAAACATCCTATGTAACTCTATGCATATTTTGATGAATACAAATAAAAAGGTTCTATAATTTAAATAATCTTAACAAATGCCAGACATATTTTAAGATTTTGAAAGACAGACTTTAACAGTGACATCAGACTAAAATGGAAACACACCGTAAGCTAGGCAAAAAACAATGGAATGGAAATATATAAATATATGTCGTATGCATATCTAAATTTCAGAGTAACAATGATTGAGTGTAAAACAGCATCAGTAAAACATTCAAAGTCATAGCAAATTCATTCTGAGATGCCCTCTCCATTTCTTCATGTGTTTTCCAACAGCCTAGAGGCAGCTTTTGCATTGATGCTAAAGGAAAATTGCAATATTACTCCAAACATTTTTGGAAAAAGACCCCAGAAAAAACAAAACAAAAAAAAACACTGAGACATTTTTCTTAATATCTTCTGTTACATTTATTAAATGTTACAATTATCCCTGTTGTTCCCCTAAGGCTCAGCTGTACATTTCAGTCCCTGCTGCTTTCTTTAACTTGTGTGAAATGAGTTCCTGTTAAAATCCCTTGTATTAGCGTAAGAGCTCTGTGCTACACAGCACATCAGCAAAAGGGCTTCTGTAGTGATTATTAATTCTGTTTGGGTGGGAGGCATGTATATCAACAGCAGACTCCACAGAGACAGGAAACAGGAGGATTATTTTTGCACTCTAATTAGTCTACTACAAGCTCTGACTTAATTGGTGGCCCTTAGTTTGCATTTGATGTGTTGAGAAGTAAAAAAGGCTAAAAGGAGGGTGAAACAAAATTAATATGTAAAAAAACTAAACAATCTGTCAACATTCTTTTTGAAGTGGTGCAGAAAAAGACGAGGCAGGATGTGAAAGCCAGTAGGAGCTGGGTCTGTGTACACATCTGTCTGAATAAATATGTAATCTGAGCCTACAGGACTATGATGCATTAAAAACTAGACACATTTAAGAAAATGCTCAGAAATGTATAACCAATTTGGATTCTCTCATTTGCGTTTCAATTCAGCTGAATGCACATATGGGTGCACACATTTACTTAGATACGTCTATGCACAGGCTTTCTTACTGTATTTTGTGTCATGCTAATGCGTTTTGACGCTTATTCAAACCGTCTAGAGCAGATGCTCTACAAAAACTTATTTTCAAATATTTAACAGCTGCTTATTCTATCTGCTGTTTCTTTGATTATCTGTAAAAAATAAAATTTGTTATTAGTTAACATTAGGACCATTACTATATTCCAGATACGTTTATTTTGATGCAGATTATATCGGTTCTGAAATATATGACAATTAATTAAAACAATATCTTTAACATACTGGCTAATTAAATTCTGATGTCTGGCCAATAAAACTCATTATGACATTCACTTATTGCCTGTCGAATATCATGAACACTAAATTCTAAATAATAATTATTTAAATCTTTAAAATATTATTTTTAATTCTCAATTAAAAATTTAATTGATATGTTACACTTTATATAAGGTCTTGTGTTTGCCTTTGGATTTATTCAAGAGAACAACGTTTGACACATCTATCCCCTATAGCAGAAAGCATGTGAATCCATTTTGACTGCCTAAAGTGTCACATTTGTCTATTAAAATGCCTTTACTTCTTGTGAAAAGAAGTCCTCCTGTTCTCTGTTTGATTATTTAAATCTGTAGTCTTGCACAAAGCTGTCCAGCAGCTCTATGAAGGAGAATGAAACCTCTGTCAACCTCCTCATCTGTGTCACAGATCTCTGTCGCTTGTACCTTTCGGAAAGAGCCAATTGAAGAATTGTCTCCCACATAGACATGTCTGGTCCTATCAAAAAACGGCAACCATGTGGGTGCAAACACTTTCATTATTTGATTGCCATCTTATATGTAATGCCTGCTGAATTCTTGACCATAATAAATGTGGCATGTGGGCCTCCAGCAGGGCATTAAGTGCACAATAACTCTGCGTATCATTTTGATGCAGACCTGCACAGCTGCGCGACTGAGCTCTGGGGCTCAGCTTAAGGGTGATCCTCCGTGACTGACACATTATGTAGAATGAGGGTCACCTTATTATATTACCGACATCTGCTATTCTCCAACTCCATGATTTGAAAGAAAAAAAGGTGCAAATTATACAGGGGATTTTGTAGGGGTCTCACCACCTCAATTAAGTATTACACATATATATATATATATATATATATATATATATATATATATTAGGGGTGTAATGGTACACAAAAATCACGGTTATATTTTCGATACAGCAAAAAAAAAAAAGCATTTAGTTTTTTTTCACAATTTTTTTAAAAATTAAAACTAAAATAAAGTATGTCTTGGAATAGTAAGTCTTAGATGGTATTTATTGATGAATTAAAATGTAATAAAAAGCAGATATGAGCCGTTTCAAATTGTGAAAGCTGAGCGTCCTGTGTTTGTAGACCGTGCGTGCCATCCACTGACATTCAGGGCGCAGTTTCTTCCTGCGGGACAATCCGCGTAGGTGAAGACCACAGGGGAGAGATCCACAATTTAATTTTGTGGTGTATGTGTCACCAAAGGCTTAAGGGCCTTTCACATGCATGTTCACATTCACATCTTTATTTTCAGCAGTTTAAAATCCAGAGCAGAAATGTTTTTATAACTGACGGCACCTTCATGGTTGCCTAGTTGCAGCAGAGGCTACAGAAGCGTGAGCACCCAAGCGCTGTGAAATTGGTGGAGGAAGTGATGTGCCTCAAGTTTTCCACGTGTTTTTAGATGTACCCTTAAGAGAGTAAGTTACATTTAACGCAAAAGTATCGTTAACACTAATACAAACATTATTTTAGTGTGTCAGGGCAGAATGATGCAGCTCTGGTTAAACAGCTGGATGCTGGGATGAAATGCAGCTGGAACTGATCGTGGCTTCAAAGGGCAAGAGGTGTCCTTTTTTTTAAGGGATGTACACATGTCTTTAAGACACATGTCAATGCATTATTTTTTTGCAGAACCTGTGCTTCTCTTATTATTCCATTCAATTTAGTTGGCTACTGTAAAATTGGCAAAGGGAAATGCCTACCTGAATGCCGCAGTGATAGTTTGTAATGTGCACGTTTCTAGTTTCCGCCTGTTTGAGGGTGGGAGGGGCAGACAGCGGGTTGCCTGTCCCGTCATTTGCACTGCCTTGTTGAGCATAGCACTGAAAACATTATATTTTCCACTATTTATTCTCTCTTTTTTTTTTCTGAATCGTTTGGTTCGTAATGCGAACCGAACCGAAAGCCTCGTACCGAACAGATCAATACGAATACACATCGTTACACCCCTAATATACACACACACAGACACATAATCTGTATATGGGTAGCTGACAAATAAAAAATTGGAATGTGTTCTATGTTGCAACAGAAAGAAAAAAATTATAAATGACACAAGAAAAATGTATCTTCATTCTAAGAGTTACAAATAGCATGAAGTTTTGTAACATTTGGCGTTTAGGCTGCTGGGAAACAATGCTGGGAAACAATTAAACACTAAGGACTGGGGTGGGGTGGGGTTACAAATGACAGGAGCACATGAGGGAGAACGAATGAAAATAAACACAAAGCACATGGACATGATATGAAAACATAAACAAAGAACTCATGGCGTGCCTGGGGGCGTGACATAGCCCCCCCAATAAGGGCAGCTTCCAGACACCTAAAGGACTAGACGTGAGGACAGTGAAGTAAGAGGGAAAAAAAAAAAAGTCAATAATGCAGGGGTTAGGGTGGGTGGGTGCACTGGAGGTGGCCCAGGAGACAGTCATTATGTGCCTCTAGAGCATAAGGCATTCATGTGGCCGGAACAGATCTGGGCCTTTGGCTGGCCATGGCTGAACAGGGTCCTGGGCTGTCCACGGCAGATTGGGGCCTTTGGCTGGCCATGGAACTGACACAGGCACTGGTCCTCAAGCCGTGAAACGGGGCTACCACCATATTGTGCAGACTAGGCACCGCGAGGACATCACTCAGTTCTCCTGACCGAGGAAGTGGACCGAAGCCCGTAGAGATGTGTGCATTCATGTGAAACGAAACAGTCTTATGCATCTGTGATGTGGTGTTGACTGAATCCGGCCGATATCCAGCTCGTGAACAGTGCGTAGCCAGCGGAAAAAAATTATCTGACCTCCACAGCAATCCAGCGAGGTCCGGAATCTCTGAATTCCTTAAAAAGTTGGAGGAGTTTATAAAACTTGTGGATATACTCCTTGAAGGAAGGTCCGGGTGGATCAGCTCAACGAGCTGAGACACGAACGCCATCTCTTTAAATGATCCTTCGTTCTGTAATGTTTGGCATTTAAGCTGCTGCGATGTGTTAGCTGCGATCACGCTTCGCAGAGGACAGAGGCAAGGCAGGCTCAACTTGGGTGCAAAAGATTTAATAATAAAAGTGAAAAACAAGCTGAACGAAAACGCAGGGATCAATGCAGACAAAATAGCATTCAGTGCAGAGACTCACAAACTAAACGTTACGAAGGATACAAAAGACTGAAATAAACCTGGTAAAATACAAAAACTAATTACATACAAACACAAGGCACCTGGAGAAACACAGCTAGGAAACAATTACACACTAAGGACCGGGGCGGGGTTACAAATGACAGGAGCACATGAGGGAGAACGAATGAAAATAAACACAAAGCACATGGACATGACATGAAGACATAAACAATGAACTCATGGCACGCCTGTGGGCGTGACAAGTTTATTGTCAATGTTTTTTTTGTTTTTTTTACAATTTTCTGTCACACCATAGGACACGTTGTTACGTCAACTACATATATATATAAATATATATATATATATATATATGAAACAAATAATAAATAATGATATTGTTAGTGTAATGTGTTTTAGTTGTGTGCACACAAAGCACTTATTTTATAATGAGCGAATTGGAGCCCTTTGTTAATACAAAACTATTCAGGGGTTTATACATAATTTTAATGTTAATGTAAGCAAATGGATTATGTATAATATTGTCTATGTGAGTGATGGTCATATTTACCTGCTGTATGGTTGATTGCATTGACTAATGAGCTTCTAGAATTTGTTTTTTTTTTAACCCTTTATTCTTTATCATTGAATGGTTGAAAATATTTAGCATCCAAACTGTCTACACCTGCAAACTGCAGCTATTTTTGTTCACGTGAACTTTTATATCATTTTTTTTATCAGTTTTAGTATCAGCAGTGTACAAAATCTGAATCTGAATTCAAGCTACTTGTATAGCAACACGACCAACACTTCACTACCTTCCAAAAGTGTGAAATTACCATATTTCTGAGAAAGCAGCTAATACAAAAACATGATTTAATTTAACATGACTGAAATGACAAGCTTAAGAATCAATAGTCTAGGCTGTCAAATACCAACACCTCTATATATGACTTTGATTTCTGCACAGTTCGTCTATGTAATTTGGGAACGTCTGAAATGTATTGGAGGAGTTGCTGTCTTGTGCACTTACCTAGACTCATATCATGGTTCAGCAGCACCTTCAGCCTCAGGTGTCCTCTCTAACTGCTGAAACCTGTCAGATTTGTTGCTGAGAAGCTATTTTTTTTTAACCACAGAAAATGTATGCAAGCCAAAACTATAAATAACAAAATGAAATACACAATAGTAGCAACATTGATTGCTAATGTCCTTCCCTTCTGCAGCTGTGCTGACTCAGAAGCTGACAATGATTCTATTTAGTATGGCACTCAATCTGATGTCTACCTGAGGTTGATGTAGCTTTACATTTGTTGATGTAACCACATATTGCTAATGTTTAAAGAAAATGTGAAATGCAGTACACCAACTAAATGTACAAATCCCATGAAAAAGCATACCAGTGTACCATTGGGAATGCTTTAATTTTAAGAATGACATTTCTAGACAACGAGTAGACGTGCGGTCCTATGTGTTCTAGACATTACAACACTCACTTTACAATGTCCTGCCCTATCACACAAACACATCTAGCCAAGATCCCGCCGTCTCCCCCAGGGTCTTCTCAGCCTAATGGAATGTAGTCTTCTCACACAGCGGCACACTCACAGAGCAATTACGCCGACAGATTCATTTAAGGCCGGCCGCAAGCTCTGGCAGTGGACGTGAGGCACGCTCTGACAGCGAACAGACAGCCCATTCACCCTTCATCAGCCTCGCTGGCTTTCTCACTGTACAATATCCCCCAAAGGAAATGATAATTTCAGTCAGAAAGAACAATGAGGACTGTATCAGATGCTGGATGGACGTCATTGCATTGTACTCAGCTGAAGAAATATGTTTGGCAACTATTGCAAGGTACTTTTTTGCCAGCTGGCAGGTTGAGTGCAGAGCTTTCAGTAGCTCTGTCATTTGTCTTGCTGCTTCTTTTTTGTCGTGCCACAGATTCTGAACAAACAGATCCCTTGGGCCACAGCACTCTGCGTCTCCATAATGACACAACACAAAGGTGGAAAAGATGGGGAATTCAGGTTTAAAACCCTCACCTTGAGTACCTTAAAAAAGACAGTCAACAGGATGGGTTATAACTATTTGTGTGCCCTATTAGGAAATATCTTTCCATGGTTCTCTTTTATGAAAAAAAAAAGGGTTTGTGTCTCATCTTCAGTTAGAAAAATGTGTGACAGGAATTGGAAAATATGGGGGTTGTTTATCCAGACATGACTTTATTTCAATCATTTATTTTTAAAAGGGACATCAGATGCCCATTACCCACAAGTTGCTATGATTCTATAGGGTCTTCGTGAAAAGTATATAACATACTTTGGTTGAAATGTATCAATGGTAGTGTAAAACAACACCCTTTTAACCCTGGTCAAAAAACAGATTTGTTCACAGAGAGCCGTTTGGGTGCCCCTTTAAATGCTAATGAGCTCTGCTCATCCCACCTCTTTCTTCTGTGGGGTGACGAACAGATTGTAAACTTTAGTCACAAACTTGCTAGCACATTATCAGGAAAGGTGAATTGCAAAGATTCTTGAAAACAAAACAAAACAAAACAAAACAAAAAAAAAAAGGATTACGATTGATTTGTGCAAACACAGATAAACACATTTAGGTAGATTAAAGCACATTCACTTCAAAAACAAACATAAACAGTGTATTCAGCGTATTCATAAACAGTGTATTCAGCAGCTCAGATGTCGGTAGTAAATGATAACTGTTATGGTCATTATTACATCGAACAACAAAACACCTCAGTCGCTTATGAGCAGTGGTGGGCAGTAACAAAGTAGTTGTACTTAAGTACATTTTCTGTACTTTATCAGTATCTGTACTTTACCGGAGTAGTTCTATCTATAGCAACTTTTACTTTTACTTCACTACATTCCTAAGCAAAGGATCGTACTTCTTACTTCACTACATGTCATAAAACATACCGTTACTCATATATCACGTGCTCTGACCGAGACACAGACGATTCATTAACAAACTGATTTTTTAGCCCTATGTCTGTTTTTATATTGTTTATCAACAGTACCCATTTTTTATATTGTTTGGATCAAGTAGACAGATATGATTGTTTATTCATATAATGAATAAAATAGGTAAAGGTCTGAAAATAGGTAGGTCTAAATATTATTATCTAATGCTGATTGTTTATTTAAACAAGCTTGCTGGTGCTAATATAGATTCATTTTTAGATAATGTCCAAATATTGTTGATTTATTACATCTGAGGGAAAAAGAAAGGATTTTATATTCAG
>JAUYWG010000047.1:6617910-6634871 GCA_034779775.1 Enteromius afrohamiltoni | reverse complement strand
TCAATAGCTGTTTGTTATAGATGCTTTGCTTCAGATTTCATGTGATAGCTGACACCCTGAAGTGTAAATAAGCATATTATTCATTTAACAGAAAATGTAATTGTCTGAAAGACAACTTAGGGGGTGGAAAAAGTGGCACCGCTTACTCAGCTTGTCCCTCCTGAATACTAAGACTTAAATGCTGGTTTCATGGGACCGTCTGGGATCTTTTTCATGAGCATGAGCATTGAAAGATTCATTTCTCTTCGTACAGGCACCCAGGGTTTCACTTTTTATTTGCTCTCACCCTATATCCACAAAGTCATTGTGTCAGTGTCCAGATAGAAAAATAAAACACTTGTCTTTATTCTCTTCCCCATGTAAATACGGTAGATATAGTCTGACCAGACCTTTAAACATGATAAACACTTTTGCCTTCAAACCAAATTCCTTTGTGTCAGTCCCCATAACTTATTGCGCATGATTACAAAGCTACCGATATAATAAATTAAGCTGATGGACAGAATTATACCCAGTGCTTCCTGCACTCCCCAGTGACGCATACTAGCTTAGTGCTCCTTGACAGCAGCCTGTGATTTAACACTAGTGAGGAGGCCAAGAGGAAAACAGAAAACATTCACAGGAAAGGTCTGAGACTGGGCCTCCGCCTAGTTTTACGAAAGCCTCTCTCATTCGCCATTAAAACCCAGAGCGGAGCATCTGGGAAGATAGAAGAGTGCGTTATTTATACGTTAACAGCAAAGTTTATCATTTCAGTCAAGAGAGGGAATTGTTTGACACAATAGTCATCGGAAGACAAGAAAAAAGGGATGGCTAACTTGGTCCAGAATGGTGCATTGAAACAGATGTGTCTGCTCTTGACGTGGGCATGTCATGGGTAGAGATAAACAGAGTAAAGCAAAGGGAGTGCAGAACTGGCACGACACCGGCTAATTTATCTCACTGAGAGACAGATTAAAGGCCGGGCCCAGTAAAACAAAGTTGGGCCGCCTTAATCAGGGGACAGACTGCAGGCATTATAAATAATAAATCAGGCCGGGATATTGAGAGGCCTGGGTGTTATTAGAGAGCATGGCCTTTTAAAGCAACAAAAACAAGCCATCAAAAGCTGTGTTTCAACCAGTGAGAGAACTATGGGTCCGTTCCAAAACCTAGTGTGCTGCCTTGATGTAACATGCCTAATAGACAGCATGCTAACTAAAATTTTAGTTTAATTTTAAATTAAAGTGATTTCAATAAGGTGTTAGCATGTTTTAACAGTTCTCAGAAATCATGTATTTTTTTTTCCATTATGCATTCCAATTAATCTTAAACTGCAGCTGGGTTATTTTGACTACATTAAACACAATAAAACACTGTAAAAACACGATAACAGTAAAAAACATGATTTTTGAACATGTAAAAAAAAACCAAATAAACCCTTCGTAGAATTGCGTTCTCTGAACGAAACATGCAGTGCTAATTTAGATTTATTTTGACAAAAGAAGCAGGAGTTTTATAAATGCTGCCTATTTTATCAAAAACTTTTTACACAATTTTGTTGGTCATAAATATTTAGCAAAATGCTGTGGTAGCATGTTCAGAGCACTCTCATGTGCTTAATATTACCATATTTGCATTTGGGTTTTTTTAAGTTCATGTTAAGATCATAGGGTTTTACTAACCTTCTGTTTTGCTAAGTTTTGTTATCTTCTAATATACTAATTGTCGCTAATAAAATAATGTTTTGATACCATGCTCACTATGACCTTTTAATTTCATCACAATTACATTTGATTTTACGCTAACATTGTACTAAACCACTAGCATTACTTTGCATGCTTAAAGAGTGTTGTGATAGCATGCTCAGTGCCCTCTGACCTCTTAATTTCACTGTTGGTATTGATGCACTAAGCATCATTTATGTTGTTTGCGTTTGATAACACTGAGGTTATTTCAGCGCGTTATTTGGCACGCAAACGCCCTGCAGGTCAGCTGCAGCATGATTTCAATGCTAAAACATACAGCTGGTTTTTATGTTCCCCTTGCTCCATAGGAGCAGCGTCTCTCTTTAACTATGATTAGGGGTAAGTCAGGGGAAAGGAGACAAGATTTAAATTTCTCTGTGTCATTAGTTCGACACGGGGTCACAGCTGGACCTCTCCCACCATAATTGCAAGGCGTGATTTATCTGTAAAGAAGCTAAAATACATATAAATCTCAGGGCTCATCTTTGTTGCAGGATTCCCTCTCTGATTAATGACCGGAGCAAAAAAAAAACAACAAATGCGCTGAGAATAAGTATGAATTATTCATCTGGATGGCCTGATAAACGTGTATATTTTCTTAAGAAAAGTCAAGGTGTTTCGCGGCTATCTCCCGTTTTGCTGATGATGGAGAATGCGAGGTTGGCCACCTTCTCGGAGCCCTAATAAACTTTATTTCTACCTCAGCCATCAACCGCGGGCCCCACGCATAAATAGGCTTTATGTAAATCTGTCAGCACCTGGCCTGCACCGAGGCTTCTGTGTAGATATTGGCCTGTCTGGAAGTTTATGACGAAGTTTAAAATCATTCATTAAACTGACCCGCCGGTAAATCCACTTACTGGAAAATTGCCCCAGCTCTTCTATTTGGTTTGTAGATGCGATCATGAGTCCATTTTTAACTTAATTAATTGGCCGTTTCTGTTGACAAGAAATTTATGCAGTAATAATTTGCTGGAAATAGATGCAGAGAGTTGGAAATGAGATATCCATCACCGCCTCGTGTTCCAGCAGCTGCGGCGCGGCTAATATGAAAGTATTTCAGCCACTGACGACCCCGCTGTTTGTGCAGTCAAGATTATATATACCCACGATCCATTGCCTGCCTGAGAGGCGCTCATGGAGGTCTATGATAACAAAGAGTTTGTGATTTATAGCTTGCTGTGAAAGCAGAACTTGATGAGATTAAACAATTTCATAGCACAAGTGTTTCTCAGACCTTCTGATTTGTAGTTGCGGGCCGATAGTAAATCAACTTTATATATCTGAAAGCCTGCTCAGCAAAGCAGTGCAATTACTGTTTAAGACAGCTACTTTTTATTTAATTTTTATCCAGGGTTTGTCTCCTTTATTTTCGCGCCTGTCAGGGAGGCGCTCACCTTCATAAGTCCTTCTCCCGGGGAGGGGAGGATGCTGGGAGAAGGCGGCCTCCTGCTATCTTTCCCTGGCAGCCTTTAAAGCAGCGTCTCCGCTTGTATATTGTCGTGCGACTCGTCGTAACGTGGTGAAACTAGTTAAAGGTGTGGTATGTAAGATTGACAGCTAGTGGCTGAAATGGGTACTGCAAAAACAAAGTCATTCTGGCTCAGAACGCACATTTCAGTAGAATTATTGACTATAGAAACAGCTATGTAAACATAACATGATTTCTTGACAGTAACACGTTGTGTTTTCCAACAAACGGAAGTGGGCAGGATCATACAGATTAGAGATGCTGTTTGTAGTATTTCCAGCTAGTGGTTGAAATGAGTATTGCAATGGTGGCCTGGAATCTGCCCGAAATGCACATTTCAGAGTAGATTTTTTTTTTTTTTTTTTTTTATAAAACTGCTATGTAAACATAACACATTTCCTAAATATGTTTAAACATGTTATTATAGATAAAAACTTACATACAGCACTTTTTAAAAGGGTCCAGTTGCACATGATTTTCTTGAAAAGCGTATGTTTTCACAATGGCATTGTCCCGCTGCCCACATAACTAATCGACTATCATCATACTGTAACATTTATTTGTTTTCCTTCACGCCTTAGGCTGAAATAGCTCTTGCGAACGAGTCGACAACCTCAGCCTTTATCTCTCTTGCAAACATCAAGAGATCTCATTATTTAGACACATCTTGTTTTTTTTTTTCTCCTGTATGCCCCAAGTCAAAATTAGTTTTCACTCCCTCTGTGATCTTCTCTGACTGGGGCACGCTGGAAGTAAAGAAAATGGCTGTCTTCGCATCAGGGCTGAGTCAGAGACGCACTTCACAGAGCCGTTCTTCCAGCTTAAGCATTGCTAAGTAACCTTCACATTTCACTCATGTAAAAAGCTAATTTCCTTTAAGTTCAGATGTCACTTTCTGCAGGTCTGCTTTGTGGGTACTCTTCAAATGTCTCCCAGCTTCTAATTGCGTAGGAAACATCCTAGACAACCCGGTTTGACAGTCCTACTCACAGAGTCCTCAATAATTTAACATCCCACATACTTGAAAACATCCCTGACATTAGATACAGCTCCTAAGCGCAACATAAAGAGGCACCGTGTGTCATACCTTTGAGAGAGAGTGTCTGTGAAATGGAAGATATAGAGAAGAGATACACATGGGGAACTGAGAAGTAGTATTAGTATATAGAGCAGAATATAAAGGCATGGTTAAATGAATTTGCTGGCTGCTTATCCAACTGTAGTTCATTATCTGCAAACAGTTATATTCAGTTTATCGTAATTAGGTAAATAAATAATTTAGTGCTGTCAAATGCGATTAATCACATCGGAAAATAAACATTTTTGTGTACATAATATATGTTTGTAGTGTGTATATTTTTTATGTGTATATAAATACACACACATGCATGTATAAATTTTATGTTAAATATACTTATATATTAGATAGATAGATTATAAGAAAATAAACATGTAAATATAAAAAACACACATAAATATTATGTAAACAAAAACTTTTATTTTGAATGTGATTAATCAGAATAATTTTTTTTAATTATTTAAAAAAAAATGAATAAAGCTACAGTGTCTTTTTTTGATTAAAAAAAAATGATGATTTTACATCGGCAATTAATAGTTTTAATTTATATACATATTATTTTTTTAAATACCTTATTGTATTATCTCTAAAATGTTTGTGTCATTTTATTATTTTGTCAATTATTATTTTGACACAAAGCAATTATTTAATTTCCCCCTAAAATATTTGTAATATTTGTTGTGGAATTTTCAAGAGATTCAGCTCGCTAATGTCTTCCATATATTAAATGAAAAACATTTTTATTGACATTAATTAATGTGAAACTCTATACATTTGTATGTGCCTTGCAGAGTCAGTCTTGATAGAGTAAAATGTTTTAAAAAAACAAGCCGGCTCTTTTAAGTTCAAGCCTTATGAAGCCACGTAAAGTAAAACATTGTGCCTGTTGATACGGGAGATTAACTTCCTGTTGTGCATAAACCTTTACTTTTTAAAGTCGAGCTGTACTTAAAGTCCCGTCTCCGGAGAGAATTTGGGTATATGCTTGAGGCAAAAGCTGTTTCACTTGTGATCACTGATCATATGATACACTTACGTAGCACAAGTGCACTGAAGTAGAACTGGTAAATCATTAAATACTTGCTCAATGCAGCTCACACTGTGCTCTCACCACAGAAAAGACTCTTAAACCCCTCGGAGGGCAGGCACCATTACATCCAGCCATCACTTTCTAGTCATTACCTAAGAAAACAAAATTAATACAGTTTTATGCACACTACAGCCATTTAAAACACATTACTGCCACACATCTAGGAGACAATTATGAAGGTCAAAAGCATTAAAGTGCTTCTTCAGTGATTGGCACCCCGAACGTTTTCCCGCTCTCAGCATGACATTTATACCACAGTCTGCGCTTCAAATATAATTTATAGGTCTGACCCCGTATATACAGGATTTATGCAGGGCATACCATGATTAAATGAGCTTAATAAGTACAAACAGAAAATCAGACCAGCGTTTCATCGACTTAAATACACACAAAGATGTTTGTTTTCCCTCTGATCTTCGACTCATCAAAAAAAACAAGTCTTGCACAAAAGACAAGGAAAGTTTCATACCCACAGAAAACATTTTTTTTTTTCCTCCCTCTCTCGTTACAGACCCAGAGAGAAAACATATCAAAAAACATTTTACTACATGTCTTTTGCAAGCACAAAAAGCTGAAATGGTGTCAAGAGAAAACAAAACAGAAAGCTTGTTTCTTCTAACAATTGCTTTAAGCTACAAAATCTCCTTGAATCCCAAGCCTCCCGTTACTGTCGAATTTCCACTCTCTTTCTCTCGCTTGCTCTTAAAGGGAAAGCAGGCCCTTCTGTTGGGCCTGATAGGTTGTAGGCTGATGCTTAGCAACAACATTCCTGTGCCTTAAGTAGCAGTAAGCCCCTGGCTGAACTCTTTGAAGTGGCTGTCAGGCCACATTTATTTCGTTTTAGCACTTTGTCTACTTGTCCAGATATATAAGGAGATAAAAAGCACTGGTGTTTACACTGATCTTTGCCTCTCTTTCTCTCTCCCTCTGTCTGTCTCACTCTATCTCTGTATATCTCTTTTGCGGTGCTGGTAATTAGATTGTGGCCCTGATCAGGCCTGGTAAGGATGAGACGTGCTGCGAGATGCGCTAGGCACACTCGACTCCACTTGATGTTTCGGCGAGGGATCTCTCCAGCTTTGGGGGTTCGCACAAAACCAAATCATAGCGCTAACTGCATCTTAGCCACCCGTTCACCTCTTCCCGCTCTCTGGGGTGGAGATTTGTTTGGAGTTGATAATCACAAATGGCTGGATTTTTCGTCATTTATTTGTGGGGGAGAAAAAAAGGACACGCGAAGGGAAGAGTTGAGCCATGAGTATGATGTATAATCCAGGAGACGAGTCATATTTCACTGTGACATTTTCAGCAAGCAGTCCTCCCTTTGAGTGCAGAGCCCCTGTTGGGCTGAGAGCTGCTGTGGCTTTCTCTGTTAATGCCATTATTAGAGACTTTTTTCTTTCTCCAGCTTGTAAATTTCTGCTGCATTATCATAAAGTGTAGTGATTACTCAGTGTATAAAGACAATAATGATGTGAGCAGGCAGCATATGCCCAGGGCCTGGAGAACAAGAGTTTGGCGTGCTGAGACGAGAGGCTTAAGCAAACCTGACGCTGCAGCGCCCCCCTCTGACCAGTGCAGGAAGTAGAGTGTGTGTGTGTGTGTGTGTGTGTCTGCGTGTGTGGGTGGGTGGGTGGGTGGGTGAGGAGAAAGAAAGCAAGAAAGAGAACTAACAAAAGAAAGGAAGGTAGAATGAACGAGAGCTCCAGTGTTGAGATTGGACAGTGTGTCTTGCCGACTCTGGATGTTGAAGGATGCACAGTTAGCTGCTGCCACTCCGCAAAGACCTCCCAAAGTTACCGAACCATATGGTCCATATTTCTCTGAATCAGTGCAGTCGCATTTCAGCCTTGATAGATATTCATCTGAGCAGTGGGATGAGTGAAGATTCTTGCTTTCTCCTCGTGGCTCAGTGGCAGAACTTTCATCTAGACTATAAACTACATGTTCTCTCTCCCTCTCTCTGCCAGCCATTTTACTTTACCTTTAAAGAATAAAGGATTCATAATGGACTCAAAGTCTCAAAGGCAACCTAAGCAACTGAGTATATACATATAAATGTATAAAAATATTTGTCATGTATTTTTTTTATATTTCTATTTTAAGTATTTTTCATTTTATATATATATATATATGAAATTGTATCTGTGTGTGGGTGTATTTTTATATATATATATATATATATATATATATATATATATATTCTTTTAACTAGGGCTGTTAAATGATTTATATGTTAAATATTTAAATATTTAAATGCACAATAAAAACATAGACTAAATATATGGATAATGGATTCTGTTTGTCTAAAGTTAGTGTGATGAACTACACTTGTAGTTGTTAGGTCATTTGTAATTGGCTTCATTCTTGTAATACAAATCTCTGCAGTGCCTGTTGGTTAAAAGTAATTCAAAAATGGTTCAGAAGAATCTTAGTAGCTTTTTTTTTTTTTTAAATATCTATTGCATTGTTTGTTTGCACTTGCTTTGATGTTTTATTAAATGCAATAACATTCAGACATTTTTAACTTTCCAAATACATTTCAGGGACGCTGAATTATCCTATATTAGATGGACAGATCAGAGCACACACGTTGCCATTTATTTGATGGATAGTGATGCATATCTTTTAAAAGCAACTAAAAACAAAGTGCTTTGTGAAAGGAGAAGCTCTTAACTGCCTGTGCGTGCTCAAAGCTCCCAGACTGAATGAATTCAAAGGGTGACCCCTTGGCTTGTGATTATGTTTGTGTAAAATCTTAAGGATGCCGATCAAAGCAAGGCTCTTGTCCGCCTGCCCTTTTTTTTTCCAAGATAACAGCTGGCATTCAAACAGAGTTTTCCTTTAACTTTTTTTTTTCTGCCGGGATTCCCATTATGAGGCAGGCCTCCTTTCTCATCTCGAGGATGGCTCATTGAATAAAGAGAAAGAGAGGAGTGGATGGGAGGGGAGGAAGTGGAGGGAGGCCTCTGATTAATCTTCTTCCAGGGTGGGGGTGTTTGATCAGCGGACTTGGCCCGGGAGGGGTGGGATGGTTAGGAGAGAGGGGGTATCTCTGATGTTGACAGCAGGCGACTTTTGCGCACGGCATGTGATTGACGTGCCTGACCGCTGGGCCAGAGGGGGGGTGCTCTGTGTCCGGTGGGGCATAGCCAGCCCCTGTCTGTGGGTGGTGGTGTTAATAATGTGGCAACTGGGAAGATTAATTGTAGACAAGCAGCAGGATTACGAGCGGCTTTGTGGCCGGGACAGGGCTGTTTGGTGGGGAAGGCCTCTGATCTGTCAGGTCCAGAGGAAATTAGTCAGGGCGGACTGAAGCTGACACTAAAAATGCTGCTTTAGGATATTAAAGCCAAATGGCCAGAGGAGATTGAAATGGTAACAAGGAAACTGCTGACGTTCTCGGAAAGCCTGATGCAGCTGCACCCCACTGGATTTGTGTAATTAGGACCATAATTAGTCATGTGATAATGACGACGGGGGGAAAAAAAGTGATACGCCTTAAAATATCTTTTTTTTTTTTCTCTCTGTTTTCTGTTGCTTGGCAACTATAAACAGCTTGCAGATAGTTAACCTTTAGAAGAGTGTTTTGGAATACATTAGTATCTATCATAAATATTGCTGTATTTATAGTTTTTAAATTTCAGTCAGCTTTATTTTAATATTGTTTTATATATAAAACACGTAATGCTTTTATATAAAAAACTGTCTATTCTTTGAAGAATCCTGTTTCCACAAAAATATGAAGCAGCACAATTGTTTTCAGCATTGATTATAATGAGCAGCAAATCAGCTTTCTGACACTAAAAACTGATGCAATGATGATCAAAATATCTAGCTTTATCATGAAAGAAATATATTACATTTGAACACATATTAGATGTGTATATATATATATATATATATATATATGCAGACTTCTTACAAAAACATGAAATAAATCGTACCGTCCCCAAACCTTTGAACGGTATATGAATAATGCATTCTCAGCCAAGCGTTTTCAATGAATGAAACAAAAATAGGCTACCTCTACTCTGTTCATTTGTCATTTTGGCCCTCACAATGATTAAATGCTCTAAGAATTCCTGCCTGCAGAAGAGCAGAATATTTTCACAAAGGCATCAGATATCAACACATCATGATATACTGTGTTTTTGGTCCTTGAAAGAAGACAAAGGAGGTAGAAAACAACACCAGAAGCACACAGGCCATCTGTATTCTCTCCAGCTCTTCCCCTTGTTCTGTCTGTCTATGCGTGGCCTTTATGTGAATATATTTGTATTTTTAAGGTCGGCCAGTGAGAGATGAGTTTACTTAAACTCAGGTCTGGCCTTTGGAGAGCAGTAATTTCATGCCACCTGTTAGATTGTCAACACACAACAGCGTGTGTTAGTGAGTGGCAGGCTGACCCGGGCCTGACCCGCGGGGCTCTTCATGGCTGAATGGTGACTGGGGCCCTTCCCCTGGTGGCCCCCCTCTCTTAAATAGGCAGGGGACAGGTAATCAAAGCCAGGGCCCGTCCTCACCTTTCACTCCTCTCCCTGGCAAATAATGAAAGTTGCCCTCGTCCTGCGCCCCTGATAAAATAAGAACACAGCTCCTAACATTTCCTCTCCTCAGCGCTGATAAAATTTATGGCATTTAGACAATCAGTCGTGGCAGTGAAATCTCACCCGCATTCTTCGGCTGTCTCTCACCCTGCTGTGCCTTTCCATTCTCCCTCCCTTTTGTGTCATCAATCTGGGAAAATACTCGATCGAGATTGCTTGTGACAAATGAGTTCTTTTCATTTAGCTCAATTAAGATCATTGCATGCAGAAATCAATAACCAACATTTCTCTTGTCTGTGCTGGACAAGAGAAGGCGTTATAAATGTTCGCAGGTGTGTAAACTGAATTAACGTTTGCCCAAATTCTTGTTCTTTCAGGACACCGCCAGTGATGTGAGATCCCAATCCAGCGCTACCTCATACACCCCGCTGCCACGAGGATCCAAAGACGCCCGGAACCACAAAGGTAGTGTTATTTAGACAAAAATAAAAAAGACAATTGCATGACAGTTATCTAAACAAACGCTCGCACCATTGATAATAGAAGAGACGTTTCTGATGTGCTGGGCTCTTTCACGCCGGCCACATTTATCATGCTCTTTTGTCTGTGCAATGCAAAGCGCTGTTTTTATGTCATGGCCACGGCGGTGGTACTTTCATGCGAGGTCAGCTGTGCGCCTCTCAGCCCCCTACCAAGGACAGATCTATTTCACAAAGGCTGACCTGCACCTCTCAAGTGATGTAGAGGAAAGCCCAGTGCTTTGTCAAAATCATGCTGCTTGAGAATAGTCCATTAAAAGGTGAACGGAGCTGACATATGAAATATTTTTTCTCCCTCTTAGATTTGGGCGAGCTGACACTCTCCATTTGTTATTTTTACGATACTGTACTGCAGCGTTAGATAACACAAGCCCTCATCTTTGTCCTTCGCCTCGTTTTATTCCTCTGCCTTTATCGTGCCATTTTTATTTATCTTGACTTATTGCCTATTCTATTTGCTTAATGCATCGACTCTGACACTGTAACTCTTTACTAAAACTCACCTTTGGCTGTGCCATGAAAATGCTTTAATAGAATAGCCATGACACTAAAAGATGCAGTTCACCTCCAAGACACTGTCAGTGGAAGTCGAGCATTGTGTTTAGATTGCTGATAATTTATGGAGTGTCTGTGTAATCTTAATGCAGTGCAATTATTGCCTGCTTAAATATTGTAGTGTTTTGCTCTTAAATTAATAGTTTTTGCACAAATTATAGTTTTGTCATCATTTTCTCATGAATGAAAGTCAGTGGGGTTCGAAGCAACACTAAATATCACTGTACAAAAATAAACAGGTTTAGAATGATGTAAACATGAGTAAATTATTTTTTTGTTTTTTTTGGGGTGAACTATCCTTTCACAAAAATACAGAAACGTGTAAAACATCCCATGGTAAACGTGCGTGTAAAAGTGCACGTCTTGACATATATGTGACCCTGAACCAGGTGTGACCCTAAAGCCAAAAATGCATTGTATGTGTCAACATTTTTTATTTTATGCCAAAAATCGTTAGGATCTTAAGTTAAGGTCATGTTCCGTGGATATATTTTGTAAATTTCCTACCATAAATATAATAAAACCTAGTTTTTGATTAGTAACATGTGTTACTAAGAAGTATTTAGATTTTTTGCAACATCTGATTCCAGCTTTCAGATGATGCATAAATGTCGATTTCATAAAATTGATACGTATGACTGGTTTTGTGTTCCAGGGTCACATATAGTCAACATTAATCAGGTGCAGTCTGAATAATGACATCTTAGCTGCCATAAAAATCCAATATATCAATCAGAGATTTATGAAAGTGTGTATATTTAGTAGGCACAGTAAACAGATATGTCCAGGAGATGTAAAAACTACTCTTATGTCACCCTTGGTGTATAGAGATATATTTTGCAATATACTGTATGCAATGTATATACTGTACAGTATTGTAGTTTTATGCAGTAGAATGGCTGAAATTAGGGCATGCTTCTATATAGGTAAAAGCCTAGTCCAGTCATGTTTGCTATATGTTACTTGCTGCCTTGCAGTGGCCGGCAGTATTAGCGGCATCTATGACAGCAGGCTGTCTCAAACAGGAACCAACTCTACCTTTTCTCAATATTTTTACAATTGATGTCACCTGCGCCAGGCCCCCAGAGCCAAGGTGCCATGGGTAATTACAGCAGACAGAAGGTCTGAAGAGAGAAGAGGGAGGACCGGCTATATGCATTGCATGGGAGGTCTTGGCTTTGGGTTATAAGACCCCTGTCTGCTGTTTTGGGGTAAAATTGGGAAGTGGACAAACAGCGAGCAGACAGGAGAGAAATGGAAGAGAGAATAGCAGAAGCTAAGAAAGGAGGCTATGTGGCAGGCCTGGCGTGACACAGAGAACCATGAGTCTGGAGACGGAGGGGGGGTGGAGAGCGTGGCCGCAGGAAGTAGCGCTGCTGTCAGCTTCCACCAGCTTTAAACCGGCCTGTCGCCTGAACCTAGCCCAAAGTTTCTTTCAAGAGACAAACGTCGTCTTAAAGGAACAGTTCATCCAAAAATGATATACTCATCCTCTTGCCCTTCTAAACCTCTATACTGTTTATTTCCCAAAGAAAAAAATCTTCCAACATTTAGAGACAAAATGATGGTTCTGTCAAATTTCAAAAAGATTCAAATTGGGAAGATTTAAAGGCTACTTTATATGTATAATTTTGAGCCAAACTGTGCATGCCTACAAACTTTAAACCAAAGACCTTTTTCCTCCATTTTAGTTGAATTGCAGTCACCATTTTTATCAGGAAAAACACAAACAAACAAACAAAAAAAAAGCTTTTTTCTGGAACCTCTGAACCAGATGTTTATTTAAAAAAATAAAATAAACACTTATTTTTAACCGTAGTTGTGCAACCCTAATATATGCTGTTTTTAGTGGGGTTTTTTGTTGAACTGTTGCTTTAAACATAAAGCTCCACCTCTAAACCAAACTACATGAGACAGTGTTTGTCTTTCCAGTTGCAAATAAATGCAAAAACAAAGCGGAGCCACCGCACTCACCACTGTCACATTCTAGATAGCCATATTAATAACAATCATCAAGACAGGTCACACAACTGCCCTGGAACTTCATTCGTAATAGAAATGGAAAATATACAAATCCTCATATACGTCTCTGGACATTTTAAAGCAGCAACCAACACTTTTGAATTCCCATCATTCATCTTGACCGTGGCGAGCGAAGCAGAGGCCGTCGAGGACAAACCGTACTCCTCCATCAGCCGTGTACACGCCGCCTTCAAACGCTCCTATTCTGGGCCCTGCTCCAGCTGAGCTGACTGTATTTTAAATGGCACACAACTAAACCCTTGAGGCAGGCAGCCTTCAAAGAGAAAATCTTAACTGAAGACCCCCCAGGGACCATGAACTTCTTTTTTTTTTCCACCTACAGTTTGCCGTCGTTATGTCGCCGCTGATTTGTAGCGTCGAAACGGGACTGCATATGAAGAATAAACGACTTTACAGTCGTGGCACAACAAATAAACAAACATCTGGAACCGTTCAGAGGGCGCCATTAAAACAGTACATTTCTTGCCCAAAATGTGAAAATGATGACAAATGTGCTGTCACAGAGGCTGGGAGAGGCCAGATGATGGAGCAGTGGGTGCTAAGCACTGACTTTTACAGCTCAGCAGGACTGAGAGAGAATTACACCTGCTATTTGTCTGCCTACCCTCCATTAAATTTACATCTGGATATCGTGCATTACTCAATTACCAAAGCACCCGCATTGTTTAGCTAAAATACCATGTTTAACACACAGCCCTAGACAGAGATGTTTATGCCAGCGATCCTGTGTAATTGAGATAAATTTGATTGGTGTTGGTGATGTGCTATTGCTTGTCTCGTTTTACAGCCCAATGGATATGCAATAGCCCCAAGCTTTGCCTTTGGCATAGTTGCCTCTTAATTACGGCCTGTCGGGCAGTTGTTCCTTTGCCGTTTTCTAAGCATGACTTTGCATGTGTGCAAACAGCATATAACTGAATCCAGCAGGCCAAACTTCATGATAAGCTTGTTGAGCTCTCTCTCTCTCACACACAGACAGTGTGTGCCAATCCTTGAATGCATCTGTAGCATTTGATATTGCAAAAGTGCATGTACGTGCTCAATGAGCTAAAGGATCTCTCATGATGGCTGTAACAGTCATGTTTTTCCCTTGACGAGTGTTATACTCAAACCAGCTCCAAGCTTTGGCCCTGTCAGGTATTATGCTGACATTGTGAATGGGGATTTTGGAATCCTGATTTATTGGCTGTTTTATTGGTATTTTTAGAAGACTGGTTATTACAGACATTTTTTTTCTTCTTCTTTTTTAGTAAGCATTTTGAATGCATGCACAGAGCGGTCTTATTTCTATATTTTAAAAATGTATGAATATAGTTGCACTGTACTTTCAGTATTGAATTAATTGATGGGGATTCTTCATATATCAATACCATATTGGTTATTGGCTGGATGATACTGGATTTTTATCCTCGCATGCTCATTTCCCATATTAGATTACGTTTGATGTCTTCTAGCGTATGCTTTAAGTGAATTCGTGAGATCAATGTGTATCATAGCATGAAAATAATTAACAATTTATCAGTTTCAGCCAGAATTGGAGTTTTTGCACGTCCCTATTAATTATACAATGAAATTTACGTTTTAGGCAGCATACATTTGAGTGATACTTTTTGAAACTAGTTTCACATTGGGAAATGTCTTGCCTATGTACTGTAGAAAGCTCAATACATTTTGGAACAGAGGCAATAGTAAATCTGAGAGTAGCTGTTTTATTTTCTACAAATCATAAATTAGTTGACCGCAGGGTTACGTTCGTGCCTTTAATAAGAAAGAATGGAATATGAAATCCATTGCTTCATTCCTGAAGAGAATGCCGTGTGTTTATTCCTTCACATAGTTCTTGGCCCAATGGCTGACATGTGTTTTCAATTGATATGAATGAGGGAGAACTGTCTTACGGATATTTTTGCTGCGTGACAGTGTTGTGATCCAAAGGCTTTTCCAGCCCTGATGAGGTGTTTAGGATCTCTGTATAATGGGATTGGGGTGTTTTGCAGCCATTTATAGCCCCTTTATAAAACACCTATAATTCCAGCTACAGCTAAGTAATGAGCTCCTATAAAACATGAATGGCCATCACGCAAGTTTATATTGACTTTCAGATTTACACCTCGGCTCTCCTCAGATCAGGTGCCAAAACATAATGGATGGAAAAAGAGGTCAGTACGATATTGATTCATATTAGTCATTTGATGTAACTCCCATACATCTGCTTTGGATATGCCTGGTCTTCCAGACCCATGATTAATTGCTTGTAATGGCTTTCAATCCATCTCTGGGAGACCGCTGCCTTAGGTTGACTCCTACAGGCCTGTAGGTTTGTATAGGAGCCGCCAGGGGCTGTTTTTTGGGCCTCTCTTTGTGAGGACTGCTTTTGTTTCCTTTGTCTGAGAGAGATGATATGATATGATTTCTCTCAAGAGGTTGCGGTGGGCCTCCCAGGACTGCTTTGGCACAGGAGCATGAATATCCATTAGTCTGGAGATGGAGATTAATGGAGGAAGACAGAGGAAGAGCCAGGCCGTTCCAGCCATTCTTCACCGTCTATCAGAGCGAGAGAGAAAAGAACACAGAGATGGGATCGGATTCTTCCATGAGGCAGTCAGAGTCCTGTTTATCACCGAGCCTGGAACGCACCCCTCTCTCTCTCTCTCTTTCTTTTTCTTTCTTCAGAGCAGGGTTGATTAAAACACCAGGACAGACTTAACTTCCCTGACAATTTCAACTGCTGAACTCGGGCTTGGCATCCCGAACTGTTCTGAGATGGCTTCTCTGTCTTCAGTGTCATTATCTCCATGTGAGATGGCACTGCATTCGTTGAATAATTCTGTTTGTGTTGGATTTGAGGATGTGTCATCAACACCATTGTTTTTTTTTTCTTTTTTCCTCCTATACTTTGCTGTTTGATGTAGTGGAATGAGTCTCTGAAGGCGCAGCTGAAATGTGGAGAAGGGTTTCAACATGACACTGTTGAGATGGCGTTGTTTATTTTAATATCATTTAACATATTTGTTTGTACTTTAGTGCAGTCACTGGAATATGAAAGCGAGAGATCATTTCTTTTTAATGATTCAAGTTAATAAGGCATGCTAATATCTAATGGTATCTGTGCTCCTTGGGATGCTCAAAGAAAAATGCTCTCAAAAACCTGCTCTAGTGTTTATGAATTAATATGGTCTTTTAAGAAGTCCCTCCAAACATTGTCTCATCTCTTATCTGACTGGCTTGGTTTTACACACTTGTGTGAGTGAAGGCATTCTGATTCTTTTATCAGTCTGTCCGGAAACAAGGTTGATGTTACAAAAGCTGTGTGTGTCTGTAAGGCACTTAACTATATATCAGTGAGTGGAACTGTTATTTAAATATAAAATATGTTCTAAAATCTGATTGACTGCTTTATACTGTACGTGCCAGTCAGGTGATCTGTTTTTGTATACATTTTGTATTTATTCACATTCAGAGTTTTTTGTTCGTTGTTTTAATCAGCAGAAATGTATTGAATGAATAAAATGTTAGAAAAGTTTTCTATTTCATATGTTCTCAGCAGCTCTTTTCAACACTGATATTTTTTCAACACATCATATTACAAAAATTTCTGAAGGATTATGTGACATTGGTGTATGCAAGACTTGAGTAATGACTGCTGAGAATTCAACATTCACAGGAATTAAATATTTTTTGTACTATTAATGTACAAAACAGTTACTTTAAATTGCAATAATTTATTTCTGAGCTTTGAAAAAAAATAATAATAAAATGTGTATATATGTGTGTGTGTATATATATATATATATATATATATATACGCGTGTGTGTGTGTATATAACATTATTTTAGTTTTAGATTATAAAAAATAAAATAAAATTGTACAAACACACACGTAAATTATATTGTTATTATTATGATTT
>JAUYWG010000047.1:6571934-6589658 GCA_034779775.1 Enteromius afrohamiltoni | reverse complement strand
TCCGTCGGGCCACTCTGCCATAAAGCCCCGACTGGTGGAGGGCTGCAGTGATGGTTGACTTTCTACAACTTTCTCCTGACTACATCTCTGGAGCTCAGCCACACTGATCTTTGGGTTCTTCTTTGCCTCTCTCACCAAGGCTCTTCTCCCCAATAGCTCAGTTTGGTCAGACGTCCAGCTCTAGGAAGGTCCCAAACATCTTCCATTTAAGGATTATGGTGGCCACTGTGCTCTTAGGAACCTTAAGTGTAGCAGAAGTTTTTTTGTAACCTTGGCCAGATCTGTGCCTTGCCACAATTCTGTTCTGGTTGCGTGATGTGATAATAAGATCATGTGAAACCTGTTTGCTAGTTTTTGTAAAATGAATCCGTGGAAAACAATTTTTTTTTTAGCTTATCCTTTCTAAGTTAAAATAATCTTGTTGGTTAAGGGTCAATAATCGGTGGAGTGCCAATTGTTGTTTGCACCCGTAATTGCGCAATCGAACACAATTTTTTATTTTTTATACATTTTTTGTATAATTAGCCCTATTAGATCATAGTTAGAGATAATATCACATTCTATATATAATAATTAATTCACTGTTTGAATAACCATGGAAAGGAAACGTTATAGAAAAATCTATGTATAATTATACATTTGGCTGTTTTTAGCCTGGAGTTGAGTATTGGTTGAATGTTTAGGGGGGGGGAGTATGTGGGAGTATCTTGCCGCTATTCGCTGAGAACTTAGTAACGTCAATGATTCTAATAAGCTCACGGCCGCCCAATTTGTGATTCGCTGTGTAAATCCTTCGGCCGACTGACCGAGAAGTCCCGTTCGTCCTAATTGCCACTCCGCCCCTGATCTGTGCTGTCTGAAGAAAGTGTGAACACACTTATCTTTCTGAACTTAAAAAAAAAAAAAAAAAGTTTTTCTATTATTTTCTATTAGTTTTCTATTCTATTATTTCTAAGCTTTCTATTAGTTTATAGCTACTACAATATTACATTTCATTTTTTATAAGGAGCATTTGGTTATAAAGGGAGGTTTTGTTTTATTTGCTGCTAAGAAGAAACCTTTGAAGATATTTGAAGTATAGCTCCATTGTTGTTCAAAGTAAAAAAAAAAAAAAAAGATCATACTTTTGTTAAAAATGTGAAAAAAATGTAAAAAAAAATATCAAAGAAATTCTCTTTTTTTTTTTTTTTTTTGCGGTATCCAAAACATACCGAACCGTGACACCACTGTTTCGTTACACTCCTATTTAGGATCATGTGATATTTCAGTTTTGCTTTTTTAATAAATCTGCAAAAATGTCAAAAATTCTGTGTTTTTCTGTCAATATGGGGTGCTGTGTGTATATTAAAGAAGGAAAAAAAGTAATTTTAGAAAATGGCTGCAATATAACAGAGTGAAAAATGTGTTGGGGTCTGAATACTTTCCGTACCCACTGTGTGTATATATATATATATATATATATATATAGTGTATATACAAGTTGGTAACTGCAATTGTTTTTATTACTTTTACTATTATTATTATGTTTACATGTCTGAACCTTGCTGGGGGTTTTCTTTTCCTTGTAAACATTCATCATTAATGGCACAATTTTGCCTGACCTCGTCTTGCTTAATTGCCATGTGTTAAACGGGCTTCCAAGTATGCCACCCGAATTAGCCCAGTAAATGAGAGACGTAGTTTTGGATGTGAAAGAAAGCATGTGTACCCAAAGCAGCGCTCGGCAATGTGAAGCACACAGGGAAAGGTCACAGATAGCCCAGTGCAATGATTTGGTGTGCAGCGGCTGTGTGGGTTTGACTGTGGGTCACAGGTTGTGTGCGTCTGTGCCTTATGCACATATCGGTCCAAGTGTGTGTTTCAGTGTCTGAGAGGGACACAATGCGATGGGAATATTGTATTAAATGTGTGTGCGGGTTGTTTATTGTGTGTGTGTGTGTGTGTACAGTACATTTGTGTCTTCGGCCCTATGAGACTATGCCTGTGCGTCGCTCCTGTCGTACTGCTGGAGAGCATGGTCACTAGTGCGGGCGTTTCTAAATGACAAGGTTTATTTGTTGGTGTTGTGATATGTTCTGAGAAAAGTGGCACTGACAGCTGGTGGAGGCAGCAAGAAGGAGCCACAACAAGCCCACCCCCCTTTCACCACACAAAATGTCATCTCTTCCCTGGCTGGCTCACCCAACCATCCCCATGAAAAGAACAGACATTTAAAACTTTGTGACATGTGTCAGAGACGCTGCCATTGAGCCACTGCCGCTGATGTAGCCAGAATTGACAGCACCCGAGCCGCTGGAGCTGGCTTGGGGACATACCGAGTTTGGTGAGTGTCAGTTCCCATCCTCGTCAGGGCCTCATCTCAAGCAGCTCCGCAAATATAAACAGCATTAGAAGGCGGGCGGAAGTGCAACGGGAAGACATATGCTGAGACACACACACACGTGTTCAGGAGAGAGAAAGTGCACGCTCGGAGAAGTGTGTAAAGGGGACTAATTAAGGTGTGAGAAGTGGAGAGCAACCTGTGGGCTCTGACCTGGGACTCCAGGAAACACTTCTCACTTGGAGAACGCAGGGATACGGGCCAGGAGAATATTAATGAAAAGAATGGGAACTAAACGATCATCTCAATTTGACAAGAGGTTACCAGAACAATCCTGGTTTGTAGTTTTGAAATACCAATACACGTTGACATACCGAAATTGCAAATTTTGCTTCAATGCATAGTAATAACATGTTTATAACATAGTAATAACACAATCTTGATTGAACACGCACAGTAAACCATATAAAGGTGATATTAGGATAGAAAAGGTGTCCGATGAGATGTGAGGAATTAATATGGTTTATTTTTTTTCTAAATTGTACACATTGTTGACGTGTAAGTGTTTGATATTGTGTATAAAGTTGTTATATTGTGTTTTGGATGCAATTTAAATCTATTAATTATGCTTACCTTTAATGCATTATATCAAAGTTATATTCATTTTTACATTTTCCAAAAGTGTACTGCAATAAATGAAACACCTATACAATGCAAGGCTTTTAAGTGCTACTATTTTTACTATTACACATAGATGTAATATGTTTATAACATAGTAGTAACATAGTTATAATTAGAAATGTTAGAATTTGTATCTTCAAGAATCCACTAAACCCCTTAAAGACGATTTTAATGCAATATACATCTGAATAAAATTCAAACAAAAACACTGTGGGGCTAACAAAGCAATGGCACACACCAGTGCATATTACATTTAACAGCTATCAAAATAGAAATGGCAGAAGATTTGACAGCGTGCAAAAGTCTGGTCCGTATATGTCGTTCCATTAAAAAAGCCCAGAGCTGTATCACAGCAGCACAGCACTACTACCCAACAGTCAGCATGGATGCCCGTCAAAGCAGGAAATCATCTGTAGTCATCAGTTATTAGGCTACTCTCTCTGAATGACTGACGTCTGAGAATGCAAATGAGAACGCGTGCCGCGCGTGATTGACAGCTGTGCTCTGATAGTGTATACTAACTGAATGAGTGAGAGGTGAGACAGGGAGCAGATCGCTCTCCGAAAGCTCAGAGATATTAGCCCGGGCAGACGGGAGAGGGAAAAGGGCAGGCGGGGAGAGAAAGAGCTTTATTTCCGGCGCGGTTTCAGATGAGTAGCATTTGTCATGGAAGGGGAAGATGGTGTAATTAGCTTGTCAGTCTGCTTTAGGCTGAGCTTGCGAGCGCCGGTAAGAAAGATGGACGAACTGCCACGCGAGTTGACAGGCAGTCGATAATGTGGCAATTAATGTCATAAATAATTCCTCTACCAATTATATTCGAATGGACCCTGCGCCTTAAAAAGAGAACGGTGTTCCCTTATCATTTCCTCTATCGGCAAGCATCGCCATCATTTCCAACATAATTATTTCTCTTTAAACACCAAACGAGAGGATGACCCGTACTTTCAAGTGTAGAAGAAAGACTTTGTTTTGTTTTGTTGTTTTTTATTAAATAACGAACACACTATTAGGATCTCATGTGTCTGCGTGGGGGAGGCTTTAAATGTCATGGTCGGGTCCGAGACAAGATTACACGCTAATGTAATTTCAAAATATGGAGGGCATTAGATAAATCAATTTGGCTTGTTATGTTAAAGGTTGCCAAAGCCTCACTAACATGCAGCGTATCGATCCAGCACCACCTTCTACTGTGGGAAAATGCTGCTCTACCTGATTTCCAAAGTCAAAGCAAACGTTCCCAGAATACATAAATTACTGCAAAAAAAGCCAACATGACCTAAGAGGCAATGCTATTCAAATATTTACATCTATCATGCCATCACGATCGCTCATGTTTCCAGGTGGCAGGCTATTTCATTTTTTTTTTTTTTCTATTTGGTCACGTAAAGTGACAGATATATGCCTGATTAACATCGCAATTCATGGAAGTCCATCTACACTATTACTGTCCTAGTGAACACATAATAAATGGTTATGGCTTCCTCCTCCTCAGCGTAACAGTGGCTCTGTGATTATTAATTGTCCGTCTGAGGTGAATCAAACGGCAGAGAGGCTGTTGTAAATGGCTTCCCATCCATTGTTGTTAAACCCCTCTTGAAATGGATGACCAAATAAAAGCAGCTCAACTCATGCAAAGCGTCAGTAATGTTGTGCAAAACCCTGTTAAATACGTCGGATGGCTCTTTGGTGTGGGAAGGATGGCCGTAGCTGTAATATATAGCCCAGGCCGCGATGGCTCAAGGTCACATCAGCCACCTCTACATAATGCATGAACCCCCTCCTTCCTCAGTCAGTGTCCAATCACTCAGACCCAACCTTGGGATGAAAATTTTACTAAGTAAATCAGTGAACATGCTGGCATTTCTATTAACCTCCAATGTGCAACCGACAGTAAGATGAATAATGCTAAATAATAACATGTGGCTGTAAATCAGCTTTACAGCTTGAAGGTGAGCTGAAACTGCACTGTGTACGGTGAGCCGTCGGACATTATTTGCAATGCTTCAAAGTTAAAGGCCTTGCTCGGGTACAGCAAATGAGCTCGCTAAGCTAGTCACATCTGAAATGAAGCTGTTTGTAAGTCTGTATGTAAAATAGCTGCCACGCTGAGATTTGACGGGAGATCTGCTTCGGTTGCTTTCATAGCTTAAGGTTTGATTTCTGTTTTTGAATGATGGACCAAATCTATATTGTGCTTCGACCTTTTGTCTTCGTTCTTCAGGCTTTTTGGTTTACACTTTGTTGAAGCCTCAGTATATTTAGACCTTAAGCTGTTATTTTATATGCTTGACTTGAAAATCAAAGCGTCCATAAGACGGTGGTGGAAATATTGGCATTTTCTTACATTTTCATAGCAGGTCTAGGAGGGAAGATAACACAAGACCAGTGAGCGTGTAAGATTTGCCCTATTCACCAGATTTCCAGTCTTGTTTTTTCTTTCATGTAATTCAATCGAAAGATGTTAATGAATTAGAATATCTAAAAATCGAATCTTTGACATTTTATATATAAAAGGTAGACTTGGGATAATAGGAAAATATGTATATAATATAAACAGCTTAATGTGCAGAGATGACCTAAAGTAAGTAAGACGCATTAACTAGCGGTTTCTTTACGTATAACATTACTGTGTAATTCAGTTTTTGAATTGATCACTGACTTCTATTGCATGGACCTACTACTACTAATAATAGTAATGAATAAATGTCATTTTATAATATCATAAATAATTTGAGTAAATTATCCTGTTTTTTGCCTTAACATTCTGTAAAAAAATTATTAGTGCTGTCAAATGATTAATATACTTTACATAGTATATTTGTATGTACTGTGTATATTTATTAGGTATATAAAAATACAAACACATGCATGTATATAGTTAATGAAAATATGTTATGTTTATATATTAAATATATTTAGATAAATATAAATATAATATATGATTGCATTTACATGTAAATACTTTCAAAATATATACTGTATGTGTGTGTGTTCCTGGTGTTTAAAATAAACATAATAAATAAACACAGCATCAACACATATATTATGTGAAGAAATGGATAGATGCGATTAATCATTTGACAGCACTAAAAATTATATATACTGCATATATATATATAATTCTGAAGATGGGATTCTAAAAATCATACTTTTCTTTCTTAAATTTGAAAGTAAAAAATGATTAGAAGTAAAAAAAGATAGAAGGCTTTATAACTCGGCACAGACAGCAGTTAATATTGTATAATATTGTTTTCAGTTTTACAGACATACAGGCATCATTCAGATAAAATCATCCCATCTGTCAACACTGAAGGTGAACTGTCTTCACCTTTTATAATTTTATGGTAGAGCAATTTTGATGTTTTCAACATAAATTTTCATTTCTTTTTCTTTACTCGTGTTTAACTACTTATGACGTGATATTTCCCTTTCATTTATCTTCATGCATCCGGTGCCAATTAAAGTTGTTGTAAATATCACATGTTCCAGGGTGAAGCTGCAGAGAGAAGTGAAGGTAATGGATTTGTCATGCTGAAGTGTGTGTGTGTTTGTGTTTTCTCAATAACATATTATTAATGACACGGCACTGTTAGGGAGAGAATTGGACGCACACACACGCCCTACACGTTTCTCTTTAGATTGTGTTTTGTGTTGAGGAAAGCTTGCTCTACAAGACAATTACATTACTCCCCGTGGATTTGTTTTCTCTCTGCTGTTTCACATGTAGACAGGCAGACTAATGCATGTGGAGAAAGAGCTTGATTGACCATTGCCAACAAACGTTTGTTGAGAGGAGAGGCGATTTTTTATGTCATGTTAAATTAGTCATGATTTTCCTCCCAGTCTTCACGCTGAGAGAAATCGTGTAATATTAACAAATGATAGACCAGGCGTGTATAAATAACGGCTTGCCTTTATTTATATCATCATCATTAATTTGTTTTGAGAGTAATTTCATGTGAAAACACTCAAGGGTGTGGAAGTTTAGCCATGACCTGTAGCATGCTGCTTTATTACTTCCATTGGCTGGTAAATCCCAATTATTACCATGTTCATCTCCTACTGAATGAATGCAGAAAGCAACAAATTTGATTTTCTTCTTTTTTTCCTGTTCGCCAAATGTATGTATTTTTCACACAATCCATTAAACTAATTAAACCAGGTAATTTTGAAAAAAAAAAATATATATATATATATTAGATTATTTCACACATTTCTAAATGTATATAAATATATGAGAAGTGCTGTAACTGGTTACATCACAAAAACAAAGATATAAAATGAAACAGATTGTACTACTAAATAAACCCTGTGGTGTCATTTCATTAATTAGCATTTTTCAATAATTCAGTTTAATAAGGTTGTAATATAATACGAGGTAAACTTATACTTTTTAACAATGCCGCCCGAAAATCCCTGCAGTTGAGAGTGTTTTGTGAAGTTGTCGTGTTCATGCCAACTATCCATATTTAAAACCAAACTGCCATTATTGCCCATTTGGGCTGAAAATGCACGCCCGAAGTGAAATAATTGTTCTTTGAGACTTCTTTTTCGATATTGCACGAGACCATTGACTTTTGTGTGCATGCTCAATCTTAGTTGTCTTGTCTGATAAAAAGTAAATCAAGATTAGTGAGTTTAAGTGTGCTCTATTAACACTAAGCAATTAGGCGGCTCCCAAGCGAGAGCGCTTAATGCCGTGTGATTTCAGCTATCTGATCTCGTCACTAGTCGAGTCCACCGGCTCAGCGTTGCAGTCACTAGCGGGGCGCAGGGGGATGAATCCCAGCTGACAAACTGGATGAGTCAATTGGATGAGGCTTAAACAAATCTCACCACGGGGCCGCGGAGCGACGCGCTAAAACAAATTAAAAGTGCGAACCGAGAGCATATTTTATGCTCGCGATTTATGATGTAGATGATCCTCCCCTCTCTCCTGTTCCCTTAATGATAAATCATCATCTTCCAGAAGAATGGATGGAGAAGGAAATCAAAATGTCAGTAAGAGAAAGCCAAAATGGCAAATGTGCCATGCTTTTGTTGTTCCTCTTAAATTCTGTTAATCGCCTCAGGTAAAGATTAACTGCTGCTGCCAATTTAATTCAGCTTCAAATAATGCAACAAGGTCACTGTTTTCCTTTCGCTCTTCTCTCCCTCCCTCTCTCTCCCTCTGTCTCTCTAGTGCAGGATTGAGTTGTCATGTAGCTCTAATAGGCAGCACAGGGAATCATTAGTCCGGCTCAGCTCTCTGACTGATGGGCATTTCACTCCAATCATCTGGCCGTGCTCAGACGGCGCGGCACTATTGACACGGTGTCAGAGCTGAGAGAGGATGGCTTAATCAGCCGGGACACTCTCAGCATTGATTTGACAAGCTGCCGTAATGACCTTCTTGTTTTTGTAAAGGATCACTGTTTATCTGAGCTGGCACTGATGCACTGAGCATGCCGCATCGTCATGGAAACTATTATCACGGCCAAGCCGGGGCCTTGGAGGGCTCCTAAAGATGATGTCGAATGTGACTCGAGGGGGGTCGCCCGGGATGGAGGTCTGTTGCCACGGTGACAGCTCCTCCTCCTCTGACTGCTGTCCGTCTGAAACACGCAAGCGGCTCCCGGATCCGAGGGGTGACTTTGACTTGAATAACAGTTTTGAAGAATTGAAAACAAACCCCATCAAGTGTGCCACAGATTGATTAAGTGTTCGATATTAGAAATTTCTCACTTTCATTTACTCCGCTGACAATCCACCCAGAAAATTGTTTTTGATTTTAGCGCCTATTGATTTGCTAAATGGCCCATAATGGCCACTTGAATGTGCTCGAATGTATTCATGTGGGAAAATGCCCACCTACGCCCAACCTCGTCGACTTTGATTGTCCTGATGAAACGAACCTCCGGCCACCTCTCCGCATTTCAATAACGTTATGCTTTAATTCATAATAAGCAGCCTTGCGGCGGCACCCAGGATGTTCTTAGGAGTATATTTGCGGAAGGATTCAGGAATGAGGACGCTGTCAGGTGGATGGGTGTAATCAGCCCGTCCGCCCCCCCACACTCCACCTCCTTCCCAATCTTTTCCCCCCACAGCCCATGTGTCAGACAGTAAATATTACTGGCGTACTGACAGGCCCGGAGCCGTGACTCACCGTGTAAAATCGTTAATAAGCAGCATGATGGGGCCACTACATCCCAAGGTGAGAATGTAGGGGGCTGTTTTCATCCACAATTATCCAAAGGACAGCATGAAGTGTCCATGGCGGGATGATTTGTGGCTGAAAACAAGAGTGCTTTGTCTCGGCAAAGAGATGAGGGCTTGGGAGCAGGCGAGGGAGATGAAGAGAGGTCAAACGGACGGGAGTGAGCTTGTGTATTATAAATTGTTGGTTCTTATCACTGGTATTTAATACTAAAAGTTGAAAAAGCAGTATTCTAGTATATAAAAGACCCAGGTCACTTATCATAGGCCCACTTTATATTGAGCGCAACAGGAACACGGCAAATACATGGTTTAAAAAAAACTAAACTTTAACATACTAACTGAAGTATAATTATTATATACATTTTTGCACACCTTAGAAACAACTTTCAAAAGCAATGTAAAAGAAAAAATACTGAAGTACTGTACAGTATGTATATATACCTCACACACACACTGCATAGTGAAAATTATTCCTTCACAAGATGTGCAAATAAATACCAATACTAAAACATTGCAGGAAATAGTACTTTAGTTAGTCTGCTTAAAAAAATCCTAATTCATGTTTAACTCTGTTAATTTCTTTTGTTTGTGAAATTCAGTATTCAAATAAATAACATCATACTAAACACTGCAGGAAATAGTACTTCAAAATTACAAAATTAATTAAATCTTTTTTTGTTTCTGACATTTACCAGCTATTTCTGAGTGAAAATATTCTTCACTATTGTTTTTCCTTCAGTGAACCAAAAATGTTTTTGTGGTTAGACAGATACTATAAAGTCAAAATAGATGATTTTATTGCCATTCATAAATATTTTTTATAAAAACAGAATCGATAGCAGTTAGTAGTGTAGAGGTGGTGGTTTTTGTTGTGATGTGTGGCTCGTTTCTGTTTTATTGCTAGAGACTGGGAGAATAGGTCTTGCATGGTTTCGTTCAGTAAACATACTGCCAAGTTAAATGGCTGATCAATCAATTTCACTGGAATCGATCTGAATCAGTTCAGCCTGCGTGCACACACAGGGAGCCACTTTATTGTAAATCAATCATTTTGAAAACATCTCACAAAGGGGCCAGTCCTTACTAACAAGCCATAAATTTAAACCTACAGGGTGCCACCCTTATCAGCCTACAAATCAGGAGCGCAGCCGACATCTGTTCTACTTCCTCCTCTTTTTATTTGGGCTCGGTAGGTCGAGCTCAGATCTTTAGTTTTGAAAAGAACAAGCCACGTAAGACCAGACTGATATCTTACTATAGAGCAAGGTTTAGTCACAATCATCGAGTGTAACCGAGGAGCATCGTAATCGTAGTTTGAGAGGCGCGTTATGCTTTGAAACTCTAAAAGTGTCAGTAGACATAAAATGATTGGGTGTTGAAGTTACGATTTGGGCAATAATTCAAATACGAGAGGGGTTATTTGTCATTGAATGCGCCTCTTTAAATATCAGATGATGTTTGGATAGGTGTGTTCTCTAGATCCTCCTCCAGTTTTTCCAGACTCTAAAAATGTGTTTTCGTTACCGTTACGGTTAAAATGTCCAGTGTAAGTAATGACGCAATATACCAGTCACCCGTAGAACACAAATACATCCATTTTAATTTGAAAATACAAAAAGAAACCATGTACAATTTATGTACAAACTTTTTGTACAAGACAGTATGTTATATCAGCAGGTTATATTTGACAGAGTCAGGTAGATCAGCTCAGCACCATCAATTTCTTCACGTCTGGTAGTCAAATTCAGCTATGAGAAACCCCAGTTTCCTGTAATGAATATGCCAATAATTACGTGTATGAATGGATGTTTTGATTATTTATTGAAGTGGAAGAAAAGACAGCAACAAAACAGTAATCCATATGCAAGTTCAGCATGTTAAGACTTAGTTCCCTCCAAGTATTTATTCTGTTACAGTGTATTTTCTTTATACAGTTTCTAAAACTTAAATCTGTCCTTTACAGTAGCATAAAATAGCCAAAATATGACAGTTGTGTATTACATAGCACATCAGTAAGGTTGCTTTATATGTTGCTTTAATTAAAACACTCTTGAATACATTGACAGGTGAATCCAACGAAACATCATAGTTCTACTCAGCATCTTTCGGTCATTGCTGTTCCCTTTTTCGGTATCTATAAACAAGGTGCTAGGATTTTAGCAGCTTGCATGTGTGTGTCGTATGCCACTTTTCGCTTTAGTGGGTCTTACAGCGTTCCTCCTTTGGTCTTCTTGCACTGCCTGGCACTGTCCTGGCATGGAGGCAAGGATGGCTTGGATGTTCTCCATGCCAGTATCAGATGCCACGATATTCATCCAGTATTAATGACCAATGACTGACTGATGCTAGTAGATGGATACATTTCATGGCACTGAGAAACTGTGATATGCGTACGCTGTAGTATCTTCACAAGATGTACAAACAAATTGCATGATATTAAAACATTGCACATTTGTTGCAGTGGAGAAAAAATAATCAGTATCACCTCAAACTGTCATTAGGGCTACGAAAGTAAAAAAAAAAAAGGCCGGCTTTTCTTTGTAGCTTTGTCATCAGGATTGCTACCAGAGTATGAGCTTCGAAAAAGGTCTGTAAACAAACAACCAATGTTTATATTTCTAAAGTATGTGAGATTGTAACATTGAAATGCTGATGACAAAATGGAATGTAAAAACCTGATGGTTAATAATCCTCAAAAAGAAAGAGCTAGTTTGCTTTCTGCTTCCTTCAACCTGTATCTACGCTCTTCTCATCAAATCAAACCTGCTGTCTTGACCGCACCATCGCTCTCTCTTTGTAATACAGGAAAGGACCTTACATAGAAGAAACAAACAAATTGGACATTTAACTCCAATAGATTCCTCTTTTTTTAGGCTAGCAAGTATGTAGACAATCCAATTATACATAGTTTACTCACATTTGTATTTTTTCTTCATTTATTAAGAAATCTACTTGCTACAAAGTGTAACACCAATGTAATCACAATTAATAAAATCACTTCAGGACAAAGCCTAATTGTCCAGTAGACAAACAATAAAGATCCTTTTACTTTAGAATGGGCAGCATTTATACAACTTTATTATTATTTCTCTCGATGGATGAATACTAATGTCTCTTTTCTTGCATCTACAATCTATTAGCTCGCTTCTGATCTGATCGAATGATGTTTGCTCGAGTACTTCTGCACACTTTTTTTTCCGAGACCTAATTTAGGTCAAACATCGCTCTAACTCATTACAGAAAGAGCAGAGCCTCTCCTCATGTGCATCTCTGAGTTCCTGTCTGTCTGTGGATCAACATCGCTTTACCTGGAATTACAGAGGAGTGTCATCAGTCATTCAATATTGGTTTTCATCTCTGTTAGCTTATGAAATGTATGCTGTTTTAGTAGTGGAGCTCGAGGTCCTTTAAAGCAGCCTGTGTGAGTATCAAAGAGCACTCCAGATGGCAAGCTGAAATGGTACTTTTTTTTTTTTTCGGGTTCACAGATCTTTGACGTGTCCCGGTTGATGTTACGTGATATGTTGTGTTGTCAGGGGTAAAACTGAACCGCTCTGCACTGTAGCTATTAAGATATCTTTAAGATACATTTAGAAATAAAGTTCTCTGATATGTATAAAAATAAGTACAAAATGATTACGCTCATGGATAAAAAATAAGTATGTACTTATGTATAAATCTGACAGAGCACTTGAAGCAAAGTTCAAAGGTCTGTGAAGCATTTGTATCAATATACGTTAAAGGTACAACATATAGTCGTGTAGCCTTGATAGAAATGAGTGACGTTCAAATCCATTCAGACACAGCAAGAATCATCCACAATTAAATCTTTGGCTGATAATTGAACATTATGATTGAGCTTTGAGTTTAAGGCATCGCGGTTGGTCACAGGGAACATCCAAGCACTTTCCCGCCCCCGTGCCAACCCTGTGTCAGGCAGTGGCTACACCCAAAGGAGGAACCATCAATGCCCACTTTTCGCAATATGTGGCATTTTCAATTGTGTTTTTTCTTTAGCATTAAAGCTCAATCATTGTTGAATTATCAGCAGGTTACAGTTCCATTCAGTCGTATTAATAGCAGAGCCGCAGACACAAACAAACATGTTATAAGCCTCGATCACAGACCAGCAGTCATGGATGATGGAAAGACATCAACAGAAGTAGTGCATATCCTCAATGTATTGCCAATTCCGAAGAGCTACGTTGGGGACGGCCATTTGCATTAGGTATAGCAAACATTTCCACGTGTATACGTGCCTAAACGGTCTGTAGGGATGGAAATGGGCATCCTTTCCTGAGCCACACGTTCGGGTTACTTCAGGCAGCCTTCGGCACACGCCATGCACGAATACAGTCACGCAAGCACTCGTTTCCCTGAACAAAAACCATTCAGTTAACAGCCTCAGCCTGTGACGTCAGCCACAAACTCAGAGAAGAACCGAGGGGAAAGCTTTGACTCTTCTGTGAGCAGTGCTCCAGTTTTTACGCGGTAGTGCAAAACGAAACGGACGAAGGATACGCAACTCAATCGGCAGGGCTGATCTTTGGGTAGTGTTTGGATGAAATGAACGACGGTGACCCTCATCCTCCATTATAACGACCTTTGCATGGAGTCAGGTCACGGCAGAGGTGAAATATTGCAGTGAATCACAGGAAGTACTTTTTTTTTTCTCTTCTTTTCTTTTGTTTGCCTGTTAACATAATTTCAAAAAGTGCTAGGGGCTGTACAATCCTTACTTGATTGTCATTATGTACATCACTATGTATACATATATAAAAGAATGGAAGTAACATTAAAGGTATACACATAGGAAGTCCCTTCCTGTTCTAGATCGCTTCAAACCCTCGAGTCGAACAAGGAAAGAACAATGTGTCGCCATCATCACAGTCATGGTTTCGCGATTAGCGCAAGTCTTTTACAGCAGGATGACCCAAGTCCCTCCGTGATGGTAAAGCCCGGGAATTCGTTCAGCATTCATCTTCAACTTCTCGGATAGGTGGAATCAGACTGCTAGTGGATTTGTACTGATTGACTTGGTTGGCCATGTGAGTGCTCATGGGCTTGATTTGAATGTTCCTTGGGTATGCGTTTTCTGCTTCATCTGTAAACCATCTCTTTTCTGTGAGACAGCCGGGCGGGAGAGAAGATGAAAAAACACAGTATTAATATCAGATCTTTAAATCAGGATCATGCATCTCTAGAAAGAAAAGAAAAAAAAAAGGAGAATAATCCCACGCTCTCTTTCTCTCTCTATGCAGTACATGAATTCACATTCAGACACAGGGTGAAACACACATTGTTGGACCTATTGCTGATTTCATGAGGCAGCAAAATGTACGGTAATGTAAAAGCATTTACAGCCGTATTGTAGCCAAACAGGAATGACTGTGTCATGCGGAGCATGTTATCGCACGATCAGATCTTGAAATCAGCCGTTTAATTCGGAAATGTGTCCTGCGACCAATTAAGCCGGGCGTAAGGCCGGCATCCTTCCCCGTCACGTTTGCCTTCTCCTAGGCGGTGTCATTTTCCAGCACTCCAACATTTCCAACTATTCCTCCAACTTGAAATGTGCTGCACACCTTGGAGTGTCAGGCTGCGACGACCCGCGGGGGGAAGAGTGTCACGGCGCAGTCGTTTGATGTAAGTGGAGCTGTGCCTGAGGTGGTGCAAGGAGTCAGCCACCTCGCTCCATTCCCCTGAGTTTACTACTGATGCTGGCACTTACATCGCCCCGAGACATCCTCTGGCTCCACAAGGGTTAAAAGAGCCAATTTCAGCAGCACAGGGACTCTCATCATGGCTCCCCTCTCTCACACGGATATTTGAGGTGAATCTGGGCAGAGAGCGGAACGTCAAACCACTTTTGGCTGGTTTGAGTGGGCAACTTTTCCGAATCTACATTTTTGCATTAATGCAGCCGTAAGCCATGAGAGGTAGTAAAATTACAGTAATTTTACTTAAACTACAAGATGTTTTTAGGCAAGTCGCAAAGTGACGAATATGAGAAAATGCATATTGCAGAATGATATTGACCAGACTGATTGAAAACATACTTGTATACTATGCATGTTTGTGCAATGAAACTACCTAATTTTACTATACTATAAATTTATACAAAATGTAATATTTACAGAATTTAGCAACGCATCATTAAATCAGATTTTATTATTTTAAATACCTAATTTAAATTTGAAACAAATGCATTTTGATAATCTACAAGTAGAAACAATGTGCAGACACACTGACCTCTCACACAATGCAGTTCGAAAGAAAAGAAGAAAGAAAACCTAATGAAAGAACAGGAGGAACTCAAGTCGAGGGGGACTACTGAAAGAGAAATTACTGGAACCTATCAGATGGACGGAGGTAGAGAGGATGATAGTCAACCGCATGCAATGCTGGGATGGTCCTGAGCATGACAAGAGTTAGGCAGTAGCAGCAGCCATTTGCTTTCGGTTAGAAAGCAAAGGTGAAAAGTAGGCATGATTTCCTTGGAAAGTAAAATCAAAATCCCCTCTCATAACAGTGCTCCACAACGGACAAAGTTATGATTAAAAGATCCCACAACAGGTGCTGTATCATGCAGAATCATTAACTTGCATACCTGGGCCCATTCTATTCATCCTTGTTGCACTTTAGAAAAAAAAGTGGTCTATGTAAGTTTAACAGCGTTTAAGGCAAGTAACAGGTCTCAAACAGAACTGACATCATATCATATACCTACATTTTTAGTCTGGTTATATATTGTAAGTTAAAAATTATAACCATCTTTAATGGGAAATGATTCTTATGCAACTCTAAGTACTAAAAATGTTGCTAATGAAAATTTAGGACTTCAAACTATTTAGCCCATTATTAAATATTGTGATGGATCTGAATATACAGTACAATTAAATAATTTATTATTGTAAAACTTGAAAAGGACACAATGTGTTTTGCAAATCTGGAAAAATTAGATCATGTTAACTGATATATCCTATCCTCTAATGGGGGGGGTAATCTTACAGGCTCTAAATAAAATTTTAGGCACGCATTGTAACAGGCACTGAAATCAATGCAGGGTTTTACAACATCCCATAATGCTTTGCAGATGGTACATCATTCTGGTGAGAGAAGTCTCAAAAAAGGTTTCAAAGATGGGACTTTTTTAAATGATACCATGCTTATATACACACACCATGGGGTTTTCTAAATCTGCAAGGCATGTAGGGATGATGTGAAACCATTTATGCTATGATAATGTCTCTAAACCCTACCAGGAACATTAAATAAAATAAAAAAACTCACTAGAGCATAACTAAAAATAAGCCACTAACACAGACTAAAAACATGATGATGCAATTTGCAGTTCTCACACGCGCACACAATCACAGACAGACATAAGAAGTGGACAAACAGGAAGGCAAGAAATGAATTAATGCTTTTTCCTCACGCTTATATGTGGACCACAAATGGCTATATTACCCATACAACAAATGCTGATGGAAAAAAATTTGCCTCCTTTTCTTGAATATTTTAAGCTTAATAAATATGAACTAAACAGTTCTAGAAGTCTGCATGGGACCTGCACATTAGCATCTAAACTTGTGCAGACCTCTAGTTGGCAGGTTGATTGTGTTTGTACAAATGCAGCAGCGATATGGTCCTGGTTATGGCGTACTGGCGATGAGGCAATGATTAAATGGTCGTAGAGTTGTGTGTGTGTGTGGTCAAGGCAAGGGCCACATGCACAGAACAGTGAAGCAAACTCACAAACAGAACATGGAACGCCGAGTACAAACACACACAGCATCCTTTCTGTACAAAGTGTGCTAAAACCACAGAAGTGAACAAACACGCACACACTCTACTGGGTTAAAGAGAGAAATGAAGGCCAGCTTACTTCTGTTTGTCTCGGGCTTCACGTGCTTTGCTGCTGCGGTTCTGCCGGTTCGTGGCGGGGATGGAGTGAACAGACGAGCTCTTCTTGCTGGATGAATGAGAGGAATGGGAAGAATGGGACAGGCTCGCTCGGGACTGGCCCGCATTATGGTCAAACTGCATCAGACAGAAGATCAGGTCTGTGGGCACCATCTCAAACTCATAAGGCGGGTTTGTGATGACATATCTGCACACATAAAAAAAGGACATGCATGTACGAGGATCTCATGTAAATTAAAGCACTTAACTTTGAACCTGAAATGAACTAAGTGTAACAGTTCTGCAACACTTAAACTAAGTCATAAATTCTAATACTGTTAATTTCAAATGTGCACGTGTATAAGCACAAAATACACAGTGCACTTAACAGTGAAAAAGATTCCAATAATAACACAAAACAAAGTGTTTGTTTTATATATGTGTGCGTTCCATGTAATAAACACAGAGTACGCAGAAAACTTTTTCGCTACTGATTAAATCATATTTTAAAATATTTCCCCCTCATGCTAACTTAACATTGCTTTGGATAAGAATATCCACTGAGCTTGCAAAAAATAAATATAAAAATAAAATACACTAAAATCTTTAAAAAA